>JAZGTK010011556.1:4456-15521 GCA_036877625.1 Ambastaia sidthimunki | reverse complement strand
AGCAGAACAGAGAAGAGCAGATATGAGATTCACAGAGCCCTCCTGTGAGAGGAGATAAACACTATCTTGAGTGACTTGTATAAATTAGGCCTGTTGGGGAGGTTTGAGTGGCAGGTCTGACATTTGAGCAGTTTTTTTCCAAAGAATAAATAACACATGAAGGGGCAAACCACAGCCTGACTGTTAGCACAGGGCAGGAACACCACTCACAGTTTAGCCCATCAGCGTTCATTGGGTACGAATGAGAAAGTGTGTAAATTCACATGCAGATGATCAAAAAGAGACGGGGCTCTGACTGCTGAAGATTAAAGATATGAGAAGTCCTTATTAAAGCTACTGTTTTCTCTCTCTCTCTCTCACTCTCTCTCTCTCTTTCTCTCTCTATCTCTCTCTCTCACTCTCTCTCTCACTAATTAAATTCCCTCAGACAGATTTCTGCTCTATTCAGTCAACAGAAACATGTTTGGTCATACAGCAGTGCGTCTGAGGTAAAGTTCAACACATCTACCTGCAATATGGACATGCCATCCTCAACTGTGTCTTCACTTGTTTACAGAACTTCAGAGACATGGAGAGAGAAGGTATAATAACTACAAGATTGTCAATTCTGCTCTGCAGAGTCTGAGAGAGAGAAATGACACAGTGTAATTAAGACGCTCTGAAGACCCTCCGCGCCCCATCACAGGAGACTTGCACAAGAAACCAGCAGGTCTTCTGCCTCCCACTGTTGACATTTCAGCCACCACTGGTGAGACGGCACAATCAGCTCATATAGGAACTCACACATACATCCAGGAAACACGCATATTGTTTTATTCCAATAAATAAGACTACATTTAATAACAGCACAAACTGCTAAAATAAAGGTGTAAGAGACATGAAACTGAACTCACGATTTGCTCTTCAAATTCCTAATGACTCCCTGTCAACGAGATCATTTGTAATTACGCTTGTGGTAGTAATTGTCCCTTCCGAGAAAAGAAACGCAATTATTGCTATGTTGATAGAATGACATCACAAAGTAAAAAAAACACCGGAAAGCTCTGTTCCAAAATCTGTCTATGTGCTCTGCTGTCTACATAGACAGCTGCTTTTTAAGGCACGTTTTAATGGATATGGACCGTGATTAGTGACTGATTTGGAACACTTTACATAGACAGCAACTGTGTGCGTCATTCAACCAGTGCTTTGCCCGGGAGAGCTCACTCACAGTTGATTTAAACAGAGCCCAGCTAACAGGAAACATTCTTAGAATGTTGGCTAATGTTCTTTCAAAGTTATTAATGTCGTGCATGTTGATAGAGCTTTTTTTTTACGTTATATTTCAAATATAGCAAAAATGTTGTTCTTAAGTTGTAAGTGGAGCGTTTTAAAAATGTTACAGAATTAAAAATGTTTAAATAACATTCTCATTACCAAGCAGTAACGATAATACAATGTCTAAAAAAACTGGACGTTTGGAACGTTCAAATTTTTACATTTTTGTTACTTGATAGAAATGTTAGGGAAACGTTTTTACAACATAAAATAAAAATAATAGCACGGTTCGGGCATTAGAATGACAGAACAACCTTCTCATTGGGAGCGCGACTGATGCCTTTAAATGCAGCTTACTTAGGAAGCGCACTAAATTTTCAAACAGAGCAATAATACTAACCACAGGCACATATTTTCAATTCTCTCAAACTCGTATAACAGACAGAAGTTTTATTACATAGCAGAACCAGCAACCGGATATCTATCTGGACAGTTAGCTTGAAGCACTTGTTAGACTCAAATCTCTTGCCCAGTCAGTTTAATATCATCCAGCTCAGATTTCTATAAATGTCAAACATCTTAAAGAGTTGTTGTATCTGAAGCAAGATGTTGTAGATCCCACAGGTGTGGAGGTTGCCAGGTGTTGACACGCGGCACACCCCCTCCCTGTGCCCTTAAACTCACATCCACTCACCTCATGTTGCCATCTACACCCTGCCCCGTTAATTGGGTTTTTAATTGGTGACCTTTGAGAGTCCAGAAACTATAGAGAGACACTTCATCTCTGTCTCTGTGCACCAGCACAAAGCGAAGACGCTAATGTAGCCTTCAAGGAATTTTAATCAGATTTTCGAGGAACCGCACATGAGAAATTACTGCAGTAAACTGGTGCTACATAACAGCAGTACCTCTCAGAAATCACTAGACGCCAAACATTACAAAAATGATTCAAACATCTTGAACAAGGCAATCTTTATAATGAATCACAGTGAAGTCATTTGTGATGATGAACAGGAATAAAATTACTGTCTAAAACCACAAAATTCTGGACACTGTGGAATAAAAGCCCAAACAAAAAACGGTAATTTATAACAATAAATTATATCAACAGTCTAACATCTTAGGCTTTAAGTGAGTATAATACATTCTGTTTCAGCTGGTGTCACTGAAATACTAGACAAAACCTAAAACAATACAGCTACCCAGCCAACACGGAACGTTCTCAGAATGTTGGCTAATGTTCTCCAAAAAGTTCTCTCAAAGTTATTAAAAATGTTCTTGCAGTACCATCAGTAGAACTTGTACATTATATCTCATATATCACAAATGTTATTTCTAAGTAGGTGGCAGAACGTTTTAAAAATGTTACAACGTTTTAAAAATATACAACGAACACCTGGATGTTTTATGCTTTTTCATTTATGTTACTTAATAGAAACGTTCTTACAACTTATAATTATTAGCGTATGCATGCGTTAACATTGTTCAACGCAATATGGAAATGATTTGCAATGCAAATTTTATTCATTGTAATTGTGTCTGGGTTTATTAGGGAAACACACACACGCGCGCACACACACACATTATCCCTATCAACATATCATCCATCACCACCTCACGTTTACACTACATCTAATTAAACCTGGATCATTTTGTGTGCATGTCACATTATCTCCATGGCAATGATACTATTACACGTTGTTACATGTGAAGAATTGATTTCTGTTCACATTTTATTCTGCCATAATAGTTAAAACTACATGGAACAATGATAAACATTCCACAATTTACATGCAAGTAATCGATAATACTAACTGTAATACTAACCTTGGCTGCCTATTTCCAAACATCTAAAACACAAAGTGTCACCTCACCTGGGGGAGATATCGCATCCCTGCTGCATGAACGCTCCCAATGAGAACCACAGACTGTTGAAGATCCCAAACTCATTGGTCTGCTCCTGGCTCTGCTGGTTCTGTTGGCCCTGACCCGGTTGGGCAGATGATGAGGAAGGCTGATTAGGGTTCTGCTCAGCATCTTCCTCGTAGTCGTCCGCGTGCCACTCGTACGGACTGAAACGGCTGACCAGGAAGAGCACCACGCTCACGCCGATGTAAGCAAACACAATACACATCCAGATCTCATAGGCCAGAGGATCCAGGAAGGAGAACACACCAGGCTTGGACTTGGTGGGCTTCTTGATCATGATGGAGATGCCCAGACTCATGAAGGGCTTGGAGAAATCAATGACTTCCTCTCTGACCAGGGTTATGGTCAGTGGGGCCACAGCTACATCAGCTTTCTGCAGGAAGACAGTTGATACTATTGTAAAAAATACTTAATATACATCACTTTCTTATCATTTACACACTGTATGTGGACTGAGGAAATGATCTTGAGATGTTTTTCTGAGAAGTAAATATCAAGTGGATCTGTTCCAATCTTCCTCAGACTTCAGTCTAAATTCCAGGAACACTTTCATGGTTTTATTATGATTGCAGTTGAAATATAAATGCTTCTGGTCATAATTATTAACTCCCAACACTTCTGAACGAGTTCTTCTCAATACAGTAATGATTATGGTAGAGGTTTCTCAGGAATGATTGCGTTTCTCAGTAGCAGATGGCTGATAAATATGTTTTAGAGTTTAAAACAAGCCACTTTGGTATCTTAAATAACGAGATTGTGTTCTTTAGGACCCATAAAGCCGACATTCAGGTGAAAGCAATGTAATGTAATGATAATTATATGTTGCACTTACACCATAGACGAGCTCTCCCACCATTCCATTCCACATTTTGGTTTCCGGATCTCTGGCTCCATATTTTCCATCAGACACTATCTTGAGTTTGTATTGGTATCCTGCGTGTTTGGCGATCTCTGCTGCCAGTTCCACACTGTAACCTTCATACTTCTCATTTCCATTAAACTGCTCGTGGTTCTTCTTCAGCATAACATATGGTGATTCCTAAGCAGGACACAAATGTGGACCATCACATTACTGTACAGTGAACAACAGATGCATATCATCTCACAGACCATTACCCAGCTCACAGGAAACATTGTCAGAACTTTGGCAAACGTTCTACAAAAGTTCCCTCAAAGTTCTCAAAAATGTTCTTGCAGTAATGTTGGTAGATTGTTTTAACATTATATATCAATTATATAAAAACATAATTCTTGAACTGTCGTTTTCAAAAAGTTACAGAAGTTTAAATGTTCTTATATCCAAGCAATACATTTAATACACCATCTAAAAATTGGATGTTTTTAACATTCCTAGAACATTCCAAATTATATTTTTAATGTTTTTGTTACTTAATGGAAACATCAGGAAAACGTTCTCACAACATAAAACTGTTAGCTGGGTAAGTTTTAAGCTCAATGCAAAGGCTTTTACAAAATATAATTCATATTTACAGTTTCACATGTACATTTCACACACATTTGTAAATAAAAGATGATAGTTGTAAATAAAAATCATTTTATTTCAGACGGATGGGGAAATAAAATTGGCTAGAGTGTCTATCTGCAGCATGTCCAAAATAGAAACGAGGTTTACGTCAACCGGAGATTCATCACAATGTGAAATGACGCAACAGGCGTTTCCAGTCTCGACAGCTTCTATGATTAAAATGGAAGCTTTATAGTTTTGCTGTGTCACGAAGCGGCGTACGCGTCTAGTGTAGACATGCCGTGAGGAATCTGAAAATGTACTTAAATCATACTTCAAGCCTTTGAAAGCAGGAAATACTGTAGTGGTGTTACTTAGAACATGGTGAACCTGACAGGTTTATTTTCAGATGGCTTTTTTGCGCACCATGGACAGACAGGCAATCAATTGAGTAGAAAGTGTTGGGTGATTCAATTCGTGGATGGCCTGTAATATGAGTTCGAAGTTCAGTCGTGATATTTCAGAAAGGCTGGACATTCTAGATGACGGCACACACAGCACCTGAGGCCCTGCTGATAACACAATCTCTGATAAGACCTTTCTCAAAACCAGCTCACAATGAACAAATAACACGAGGACGTAAACAGTGAAATATAGTAATAGAGAAAAACAGCAAGAAGTAAGTTTACATAAGAAAAATAACCTCTCGTTGTGGGTGAAACCACAGTGAAATATTGTTATTTGTGTTCTGATCACCAGTGGTCAATTTGTACAGTACACTGTAAAGGCTTTTCCACAATATACACAATGAAATGTGTCATATATATAAAAAAGCTTTAGTAAAACTACTGACCACAGCTGTGGCTGCAATGCATCACAAAAACATGCCCACACTGTAGAACCGCGTTTCCCGCTAAAACAGACCTCAGAGATGAACGACACGCTGTCTTTCAGAGAAATCGTTCTTAAGAGTGCACGTGGTGAGGCGACTGTTCGCTGTTTGATAAACAGTCTCTGTAGGACAAACAACAGTTCAAACTATTTCCTGCAATCCATCCCACTCCCATGTGCTCGCTTAGCCCCTCACCCACACCGTCAAACCATTACTGGCTCTTTTCTATCACCCGTTCCCCCCATCAGGGGGGATGTGGGGCCGCTCCATCAGGCAGCCGTCCACTCACTCTGCCCTTTCCCTGACTGGGAAACAGAAGGGCATTCCACGTATCAAAGGTTAATAAATGCCCTCTGAAGCCGACGGAATTGCTAAAACGCATGCTAAGCCCAAAGATCTCTGCTGAACGAGGAAGAGAAGAGAAAATTAATCTTTTGTCCTCCACTGCCAAAGCAATCTCAGGTTCCCCTTTAAGTAGAAGATGAAAGCACAGTGGCTGGAGGAGAAGTAATGTCTCATTTACAGACAGAGCACTGAAAAGCTGTCCTGCTTTTATCTGTAGACTACAGGATTACTGTCACTGTACTGAGGGCTGAAGACATGGAGGTGATGAATCAGTCTGCTGTTTTTAAAAAATACACAAAAAGAAAACAATTAAAAATGATAATTATGCATGCCAGTAGCTGGCAATATCACTTTGTAAAGAGAGCTCTAGTCTTTCGCTAGACAGACTATACTGAGTGTTGCATTTCCCCTCATTTATAGTGCAATAGTGCAGTACAAACACACTCGTGTGATTTGCCATTGCTGGTTTTGGTAAAAAAATTCAGCACTACCCTCTGACCTGTGGCCTACACAGGACCTATGGCACAACTGAATACATTTAAACCATTTTCAAGCACCAAACCGGTAACAAGTTATGTAAATAAGTCATACCAGAATAGTGGTAACAATGTATGTGCGGTTCTGCAGTCCGTAAGTCTCATTACTGCCGGGTGTGTAGGCGGCCGTGCTCACAAATTTCTCATCCTCATTCCAGTAACCCACCTGAGAAAAGATCAATTCATGAGCACCATCAAAAACCTTCTGACATCTCCACAGCCCATTTGGTTAGGCCTGCAGATTGGATTGTTAAAATAATGACCACATTAGAACTTCTAAAGCATTTCTTTTAAACTATAAACAAAGAAATCAATTTGAGAAGTGAGAAGCAGTCTGTCATGTTGAGAGGTCTGTTAATCCTCTGACTGACATTTAAGTACTTACTTTCTTTGGACCTGTTGGTCTGAGTTCCATCACGCTGACAGTGTAGTTTGTCCGTCGTCCTTTCTCGTTGAACTGAATGTGTCCGGTTAAGCCATCGATTCGAACCTGAGTAAAACGCCCCCAGAAGATGTCTTTATTCACACAGTGAAGTAACAGAGACCCTGAATTTACTACATAAGAAAAGCCGCTTTAAAGAAAGTCAGCTCACTCCACAGTCATATAGAAAATGGCTGCCTGGTGTGTTAACAGGATATGTACGTAGCTCTTACTTACAAGAGGAAATCTTTAAATCTGTTTATCAAGATTATAATAATATAGATTCAAAACAGACAATGCATTTAGCTACTTTAGCCTAAATCAAACTCTTTCTTTCTTTCTCTCTGTCTGTCTCTCTTTCTCTGTCTGTCTCTCTTTCTCTGTCTGTCTCTCTTTCTCTGTCTGTCTCTCTTTCTCTGTCTGTCTCTCTCTCTCCCTCCCTCTCTGGTTCTCTGAGGGGTGTGTATCTCTCACAGTGTCTCTTCTGTGTGTACAGTACTGAATGTCTCTCAGACTGCATGATGGAGTTAATTGACCGAGTTGAACATCAATCTTCACAGTCTCCCAGCAGATGGACCGAATTCCCTCAGTCCAGAACACATCAGACTCTCATCAGACGCATCCCCAAGCAATCGTAAGAGTCTAAATTCTGCAGTACCTCTGTGAGAGGAACACTACGCTGCCTCCCCAGTTAACAATTTTAGGTTGTAAGAATGTTTCACTAACGTTTCCATTAGTAACAAATGTTTTAAAATGTTTTTTATAAATGTTTAAAATGACAGTTTTTAGACATAACACGTAACATTATTGCTTGCTTGGAGTGTTATTTAACCATTTTTTTATTCTGTAACATTTTTAAAACATTCCACTAACAACCACTAACATTACTGCTAGAACATTTTTGATAACTTTTTTAGAGCGTTGTTAGAGAATGTTAGCCAACATTCTGAGAACGCTGCCTGTTAGCTGGGTCAGACCTCAGGCTTATATAATTAATTTTTTTATGGAATAAAGTGGATCTCACTGAAAATCTATTAAAATATCAGAAAAAGCAATTTTGTGTAGGCTTTCCAAACAGTGTGCATTTCTAAAGATTTCCAATAAATCATATTTGGTTTCCGCTAACAAATTCTTTTCCACCTTGTCTGCCAAATTTTATCTTTAATGGTTATTCATACGCAGCCCAAAGCAAAGAGGCAAACACCTGCCTGAGGGTAACAAAGCCAGGTGTTCTTTGCTCACGTATCCCTTTGTAAATGTAACTTGTCATGTGCTGTTATGACCAGCGTAAATGTTTATTGCCAACTGGCTTGGTTTATTATTTGCTGTGTCGCATTTGATTGTGACGGTCTCTTTGGTGAATCAATGTGAACTTTATGAGATTTAAAAACCTAATTTGCTTATTGGTCTTTCAATCCGGCCAATCAGAACAGATTAGAAGCATCGCCAGTCTTGCAGATAAGGACGTTTATGTTTGTGAATATAATACAGGCGTTTGTGTGCCGCCCCTCCAGGGTAACTTACCTGCTGCAGAGCTCTCTGGATATCGATGCCTTGGCCCCAAGGTGCCGGCGGGTTGGCCAGACATTCTCCAGCATTGCCACGGCGGGAAATGTCTATCCTCTGCCTGCGGAGATTCTGGAAGGCTGTGGACATCACTTTGACCCCATCATACGTGAGAGCTCCAGTATACTGCACAAAGACCACAGCATGAATCAGCGTTGCCAAGTCCTCGGTTTTCCCACAGAATTGGGCTACTTTTAATTGTTGCCACAGATTTTCTGCGTATTAAAGGTTTGACATATTGAGCAACATTTTTTTCTATCGTACAGTGATTTTCAAGATCAAATTGTGTGTAATACATACCAGTGAATTTAAAATATGTATTTTAGGAATAGAAGTGGCACATTTTGACTAAATTAGATTGGCTATTGGACTGCTTTTTTACACAAATCTGGCAACCCTGGCATGAATGCAAAGAGATAACTGAGAACTGCACTTTTCTATTGTTCATATTTTATGTCAGCCTTTGTGTGTGTGTGTTAATGGAAACTCACAAGCCAACTAAACACAGCATCTCAGACAGGGAACAAACAACAGGCTTTTTGTGTATTAGATTTTGAGGTAATTCAATTGTGCTCTTGGTAAATGTTACAGTGATTTATTGCACAGCCACCTAATTGTGTGTAGATTTTAGGGCTTTGATTCTGTCAAAGTATCTTTTAGCTTTTCAGACACACTTTTTCTCAGGATTAATTCCTCACATTGTGAATTTACCTTCAGTCTTCGCTTGGGAACTTTGGCATCTTTGTTATCGAAGTCCATCCACTGCTGGACTGTCCTGCTGATGTTTGGATCGGCATAATTCACCAGCTGAAATCCTGTTACGTTCGCCTCACCTTTCTTGAACTCTGTCAGGTCGATGTCCAGAAATCCCTGAAGAAGAACAAGCAGAGGTTTCATTCACTGATAATTGCATACCAGTGTTTATACTGGACTCACAACAGCTGCATTCACACTTAAATCACTTCTAATGTTCGTGAATCTGGATTATTTCAAATGGTGTATCCTGCAGTTAAGACAAAAGTTATCAAAAATGCTGTTTGTCATATACCAAAAACATTATTCTTGGGTTGTTAGTGGAACGTTTTAAAAATGCTACAGAATAAATATTTAAATAACATTCTTAAACTCAAGCATTAATGTTAATACAACATCTAAAAAACTGGACAATTTGAAGATTCATGGAACATTTAAAATATGCTATTACTTAATGTAAATGTTTGGAAAACGTTCCTACAACCTAAAATTGTTAGCTGGGATGTCAGTCATTAAAGAGAGACCACTGACTAAAACACTCAGAGACCACTCAGGCATAAAATATGATAATGAATTCCCAGTGATTGTTAAAAAACCTTAACAGGAAATAGAGGTTGAATGCGCTGCTGAGGGACTCATTTTCACATTAATGGTCAGATGCTGTGAGGAGAGCATAAGGCCGGGTCTGTGGAGTGCTGTCAAATGTAATGCAGGGTTTAAACCTATAACAGAAAGAATGGCTGGGTCAAACACTTAATGAAAAGGCTAATCCATCACATCCACAGAGGCTGGTTATCCCAGAAAGCTCGGCTAATATCCGACGTGCTGACGGGAGAAGCAGAGAAATTTGGAGAATAAAAACAGAAGCGGATCTTGGGAGGATGTTGGAGGTCTGTGTTTGATCCCACAGACTCTGTTAAGTAAATCTAGACCTTTTCCCACAATTCAATCTGCTAACAATTTTAGGTTGCAAGATCGTTTCCCAAACATTTCCATTAAGTAACAATAACATATTTGAAAAAATGTTATTTTGACAGTTCTAGGAATGTTCAAACCGTCCAGTTTTTTAGACATTGGATTAACAATATAGTTATTATCTCTGTAAACCTCAACCATTCGCTCTGTGTGCCTAATGTTGCCAGATCCTCTCCTAAAAATAAAGCCTGACACTTTGTTCATCCTGAAGGGCTTATTTTGTTTTTCAGCTAGCTTTACTGTACATAATTCAGCTTTTCATATAGCTGCTTACCAAAACAAAACATAAATGAAAATGAAATATTGATTTGAGTCAAGGTTCTTTTATCATGTGAGAATAAAGACCTCAGAGACCAGACCGGCACAGCGTGGGCGATTGGTTGCCAGGGACAACAGTCAATATACACTTTAGCGATCATTATCTAAAAAATCTGATCACAGAAGAGCATGTTTTGACCAATCAGAATCAAATATTCCAGAGAGCTGTTAACACAAGACTGTTTACACAATTACAGAAGCCATATCACCTACAAAACCTTCTCTGTACGGTAACCGTCTGACGCACAGGGACAGCTGAACATATATTAAATGAATTAAACATATATTAAATGAATCCTGCTGTAACTCTAGAGAGATCCCGTCACACGACAGGCCTCCAGGCTAAAGTGTCAATTCAAAACCTCATCACTCTCTATAGTGAGAGAAAACAAGGTAATCAGAGATACTGAGGCTGTCTGCATCACTGCACATAATACTGCGCGAAGTCGCTGAGCGCAACTGGGATGCATGTCATGGAAACCTCCCTGCATCGCATGTTTCTGTTGCAGTGGAGACTAGCACAGCATTTATGAGCAATCAGGAGCTCATTCACTCTTTTATATGAAATTAAACGAGAAACAGTAGCAGATTATGAGGCACACCAGAAA
>JAZGTK010011555.1:0-15521 GCA_036877625.1 Ambastaia sidthimunki | reverse complement strand
TCTTTTTCTTCATACGCTCTGTGATGTTTTCAAGCATGTGACTTTGTTGTGAATCTATTTGTGCTGTTTTTAACCCGTGTAGTTTAACTCTTGACCCTTAATTGTTTTCATGTCATGGAATCATGCTGGTTTAGCCATGAAAGTATTCACGAGGACTAACGTGGTGTTACATCACAAACTAAGCCAAACAAGTACCATTTATTATTATAGTACTAATACTAGTAAATATATAGTACTATTTACTAGTATAATTCTCTTAATATTTATGTCCTTAATGATCATTTGTCTAATTTAGTCTCACTGCTTTATTAAACATAACTTCTAATTAATAAAATGATGCTTGTTGAGTTTTCCCAGAAATACAGCATTTATACATTAAATTGGGCACAAGCAGGATCTATGTGTACAATGTAACTTTGAGTGAATTTTACAAACGTGCTGTAATTGTTCTGCTCTTGTAGATGATAACTGCAGCTCCAGACAGCTGTGTGGAGGAAACCAGGCAGCCACAGAGAGAATGATCCAGTTTGGCAGAGAGCTTCAGGCCCTCAGTGAACAGCTCTGTCGCCAGTACGGCAAGAACGCCACTCACAAAAAGATGCTGCAGGTAGGAAAAGAGGAGGAGAGGAGCTCATGGAAAACCTGGAAAATCTGGACATTTTTTAAAGGTTTTTATAGGCCTGGAAATCAGTTAAACCATGCTAACAATTTTGGGTTGTAAGAACATTTACATTCATTTACAAAAATATTAATAATGTTATTTTGACTGTTATTGTATGACATCATTGCTTGGTTATAAGAACATTATTTAAGCATTTTGTTTTTATTTATGTAACTTTTAAAAATGCTCCACTAACAACTTTTTTGAAAAACCTTAAAACAACTTTACCTCGTGTTATCCAACATTCTGAGAACATTCCCTGTTAGCTGGGAATGTTTAATGTTATGGAATGTTTTTAAGCGGAACTTCATCAACAAAGTGGGAACCCTGTTGAGAATGTCACAAACATCTGAAAGTTTAAAATGGACATGAGACCTTTGTGACCACTTTTTTTAACGATTGTTGTTTTTACATTAAATATTGGTGAAGTAGTTTGTTTAAACTTCATATCAAATTGTGAGCAAACAAACAAATCTTTCTGCTGCTTGGAGAGTTTGTATTAGACTCAGTGGAACTTTATCCTCGTGTTTGTTGCTGATGATAATAAATGCTTTTAAAGGTGTAAAGATTATTAGCTGTGTGGGTAGTAGTATTACCTGCTGGCCAGAGTACATGTCTGTCTGTCTGTTTAGGATGCGTTTAGTCTGTTGGCGTATTCAGACCCCTGGAACTGCCCAGTGGGCCAGCAGTTGGACCCCATGCAGAGAGAGGCAATCTGCTCTGCTCTCAACAGTGCTATTCTGGGTAATGCTTTTTACTGAGACCAAAACCCTTCAAACATGATTATTTATCTAGGCCTCAAATTTTTTGTAACCATAGCAACAAGTGTCAAATGAACGGGCTTGTAAATGCTCTGTAAAATGAATAGATGTTTGCTATTCCTGTATATTTAATTGTTGTGATGGCTTATTTTCAACAATCTTCTCTTCGTTTAGAATCTCAGAATTTGCCCAAACAGCCTCCTCTAATGCTGGCTCTGGGTCAGGCCACGGAGTGTGTGCAGCTGATGGCCAGGGTCCGCTCTGGGTCCTGCTCTTTCGCCAGAGTTGACAACTTTTTGCACTAGCCCCAGTCCAGGTGAGGAACCTGGTGTTGTTCATATTTTTTTTATTATTAACCCAGAAAGTTTTAGATTGTAGCTTTAAAAAATCTGTCTGCTGAAAGCCATGAATCATGAGTTTGGACAATAGTATTACTGTATTATTTTAAGAAATTAAGCATCAGGATGACTTTTATCTTCATGTGTGGATTTCCCTCAGGCAATGTTCAGGACAGCTAAGAAGAGGACTTTCCAAGTGGTTGCCATGACGAGAGCACGCGTTTGAATTGAAGTGTGTCGTTTGCCGCTAGCCAGAAGCAGCCGAGCAGAATGAATAGAAACATGAGAAGAGAGGCTTCTTTTTAATTTAGTATTATCAAATACAAATTGTGTGACACTATTTAAAGATAATTAATTATTCTGTTTATCTAGTCATTTTTATTTTAGTTTATATTTTGTCCGTTTGTTGTGCAAATCAACTTCCCAATGTTTTTATCATGGGTGAATTCAGTGCATAGTATTTCAAACACACCATATCAATGATACACATATAATGGTAAGTTCCTACTGAAAATATGAGCTACATACATACATGGTTTATCAGTCAGAGCTCAGGTATTCAGACAATTGTTTTGTCGTCAGAGCGGGATGTTTGCTTTACTAGACCATACTGTGGTTTTTAAAGCAGGTCCTTTTCTATGTACAAGTAAATTCTATAAGGTTTTTTCTCTGCCCCCTTTTAGGATTTAAATAAGTGTTGATGTTTCGCATACAAGATTTTCGTGTGACCTTGCGATGTTTTCATTGGAGTACTGCAAGTGTGCAAGTAAGGGTGAGATAATGCATGGCTAGTAGCTTCTCACCTTTTAAGCTACCTTACTAGTATCCGAGGCACCAGCACGAGTTTCATTAGATATAATCACACAGTGACAATGCAGACTTGCCTTTGGGTCCAATGTATTTTGAACTATTGACATGTTTCCCAAAATGAATCTATTTTACTGATATTTTATCATCTTTATAGAAGTGGGTATCATGCCAGTATGTTATATCACCCTTCGGCTTTTATTTTTAAGTTAGGTATATTGCCGTTTACGTGGATTTCTGATTTTGTGTGTGTACCAAATAAAAACGTAACGTTTCTGACAAAGAAAATTAAGGTCAGAAGTTTGATTACCAGGAAGCTCCGCTGGTTCTTGCAGTCTAACTTATGCTAATTCTGTACGTTTTGTACCCTTGTAACCAGTGTCAACGTGTTGATAGTCCTTCTGTTAAAATAATGACTACAGACTGACACCTTTGCAGCATTTGTTATTGGTTGTTTCATTGGCTATTAAGTGCTGTTAAGGATTTGTTTCCATTGGATGCACTGAACTTACTGTAATTACTGTACCCGTCTACCTCTCATCTTCAGTAATGGAGGAGCGGAAACTTGCCACATGCAAGACAATTGACCGACCCAGGGTTCCTACAAATGAACAGAAAACGCTAACAGAACGTTTATATTTAGCAGTTAGAACATCACCTACAATTGCAGTTCTCTTTGTTGTTTTATAACTTTACCACAGACACGTATCAGTGCTGTTGTTTTGTTTTTTCCCCTCAACGGTCTTTAGTTAGCTCTTTAAGTGGGATATGAAACAGTTAGTTCACCTAAAAATGCCATCTTTTACTTACTCACATCATTTCAAACCTATATGACTTTCAAACCTATATTCTCTTCTCTGGAACACAAAAGAAAATATTTTGAGAAATGTTCTTGCGGTTTTGTGTCCTTACAATGAACGTCAAAGTGCCACTTTGACTTGCCACAGTGTTGTTTGGTTACCAACGTACTTCCAAATATCTTTTGTGTTCCTCAAAAGCAAAAAATACAGGTTTGGGAGGACATGAGGGTGAGTAAATAATGAAAGAATTTTAATTTTTGGGGTGAACTATCCCTTTAATAATGGCTCAGGCTCTTAATGCTGCAGTCTTTTAATGTCCTTTTAGCAGCCTGTTTTTTTCTGTTGGGTGTGGCGTCACTCCTCTTACCTCTTTAGTTTCTTTCAAGCTGATGATTTATGAAGGAAAAACTCAATCACACTTCACCCAGCAATTTATTCAGCCAGCGCACCATCATGGTGTTGAATGTAGCTTAGCCGATTTTACTCCCGTTTTATTTCCCACGTGTCTGCTGCTGGCTGTTATGAGATTGTTTGTTACATTCCCTTACCCACATCTGCTTTTGTATCTTCAGTTATACCTCATTTACTATTTGGACAGTGCTGTCTGGTTTGTTGTATCATGTCAGGTATTCAGATAGAAGGTCCATGTAGCGCAGTAACCCTTGGTTGACCTGATGGTCTGGATGCTCACGGAGGTCAAAGGTCACAGAGTCACTGGAAGGTTGTGGGTCCCGCTTAAGCTCACACATGCTCTTCAGTGTCTAAAATTAATTTTTAGGCTTTTCTGTAGCTGGAGCTATGTCATGAAAATAGGAGCTGAAGGCAAGAGTAAAGTTGCTGTTTAAATTGCACACCCCACTGTGTGTTTATCACTGACTGTGTTTGTCTGGTTCTGTGAGGCATACTCTACACAGCCTGATCCCCAGAGGTTTTAGTTAGCTTGATGTTTCACTCAAATAGATTGATTCTGATCATTATGTGATGGTATGTTGTTGCATTAGGGCGTCATGTGACCTTTTTTTAAACAGCCATTCAATATGCTTGAATTTGAAAACAGCAGTTTATTGAAAACATCACTTCTGCTGACCTGTAAGTTGTAGATCTTCTGTTATGGGATGGCTTTAAATGCCTAATGCTTTGGAACTCATTATAGTCTAACCACCTAAAATGTATGATATTGTTTTTAAGAAATCCATCAGAGAATTTAATATTGGCTTAAAATAGGGACCTACATACATATATGGAAGGGAAAACAGTAGCCAAAATCTTTGTCACACAGTGATCTTCCTGTATCGAGTGACATGGGGCAGGAGAAATGAAATGGATACAGCAAGCTGTGCACAATTCTGTTATGATTTAAATTTTATTTGAGTTTTATTTTAGCAATTGTGAAATGAGTTACCCTCTACTTAGCATGAACCTTTAAAAACCTTTAAAAGAACATAAAAAAGAAAAACAAAAAAATATAAATATAAAAGAGACATACCTATGTACTGGAAACATGATAAAGAAATATTGTACTCATTTAATTTTGACAGAATTATTTTTATTAAAATACACATCCATGAGCATATGGTGTCTTGTCTTTTATTATTTTGCCATTGTTTGCATATCACAAAAAATAAAAAAGTCTTCATTTATTGTGTGTTTCATGCAAAAGTTACAATGGTCAAATCTGCATAATATGTAGTCAGATTAAAGATCCACATGGTGTTTCATTAATAATTCATTCTAAGACAATTTATTCTAGGAAGAAAAGTCACATATAAACTACACTATCAGAAAGACATTTTATTTAAAGTAATTCTAAACTGTCCCTTATCTGTCACAGTTCAGTCTATGCATAGAAAACTTTGTAGAAAAGCTGATTATATAAAGTGTGTTAGGCTGGTGTAAAAGACCAGGTAAGATCAGCTCCGGTTACCCATTTAATCAATAGTAACTGACATTTTTCCAAATACTCTCTGTTGAGTGATTTTCTACATTGTTTGATGGTGCATTGTTTTGATACGGCTTTCTTGGTGTTATTCTTGGCCTATCAATTGTGCTGTAACATTTTACAAATGACGCTCTGTTCTGTGAATTACGAGAGACTGTTGGTAACTATAGAAACTGTGGTTGTCATTCACAGCATTAGACAACAGATGGCGCCAATTCCCACTTTTCTGATCTCTTACATCGCATTGAGAACTTTTTTGAGGCTGAGTGGTTTATATGTATTGCAACAATGCTCCGTTTTTGTGCTGTAGGCCAAGTCCATCAGGCTACTACATGTCTAAATACAAAAGCAGTTTTTCCATATTTTCCATGAAATTTAAAAACAGTACTAATTTAAAATTAGTATTCAGACTAGGTAGCCTTTAACATACAGAGAATGTCTCACTGCGTTAAACACAAATGACTGATAGGTTAATAGAGTTAGTGATTATGGTAAGACTATTATGAGTAAATACCCTCGCTAGTAATAACTACTTTTATATTCTATTTTTATATTAGGGTATGTGAACTGTACAAATTGTGGTTAAGAATTTCATTATATACTGTAAGTATTCAAAATAAGTCATTGTGGTTAAGAAAACCAATAACAAATACATACATTTTAAATACTTTTATTATCTTGATAGAACATTTTATAATCAGCATATAACATTCACAGTATTGTACACCTCGACCCATCTGATTATAATAAAAACACAAGAGTCTAAAGATTTGTTTTGTTTGTGATACTGATAAGAAATAGAAACCTCCTCTCCAGAATTCTAATATACATACAAAAGTACAAGAATAAGAAAAATACTTTCCATATTTTACACATATATAAAATGCTCTTTTTATAAAAAGGGCTCCTAGTATACAAAAAGCTCCATTATTTTATAATTCTATTTATACATATACATTAACACACAAAAAAATAATGCTCATGTGGTATTATTGGTGCTCCGATTGTGTGCTGTTCTGTGTGTGTACTTCAAAACATTGTCTGTTTATATATATATGAGAGAATACACATCTCTTGCAAAACCCTCTCCATTTACAGTCAGAAATCAACAATAAAACAATTAAATTAAATTAAATAGTTACGGAAACAGGCGTACAGTTCACGTTTCTCAGAAGTCTTGCTTCAGGTTTCGAATCACCCTCCGGTTTTACCTGTCACTGATTGCTGCTATGAATCACCGGGTGTTGCTTGTGCAGTTAAGTCTAGACCTGTTCAAATAAACTACATTGTTTCTTGGACTTGGGGCTAATGTCAGTTTTGTAGTGACATAACACCTCATTTGTTACGATCAAGTTGAACCAGATAATGCTTAAAAGATGAGCCTACACCTACAATCACACCCATCGAATGACGTGGAAAGACTGGCTTCCTGGCATGTACGTCTTACTAAATATATAGAACTTCAAATGCCAAATAAATGTATTTGGGAACATATTCACTTGAGTTATCCCCACATACAGTTTGGTCTTGACAGATCACAACAGGACAAAACAATCCTCCATTTGAAACACATGATTTGATAGACAGCGTTTGAAGCCCGAGACATCCTGAGGCAGGTATCTCCACAGTCTAAACAAGCATTCCCCTGGGAAACCATTGCCCAAAGCAGACTGCTCAGTGCTCAGGTCTGCTAAACATTAAAGAAACCAATATTTGGCTCCGCGTCTGACAATGTCTACCTCAGTGCCATTTCTGTAAGATTATACTTTAAAAATATGACTGAACACACACACATCATGGCAGAAAAAGCCCCACAACTTTGGCTGTCAGGAGTGTGTGAAACACTGTGTGAAAAAGGTCTCAATGTGCAGAATTCTGGCCTTTCCAAACATGAAAGGAATTTCCTTTTTTAACAGAAAAACAGAGCGCACACAGGAGAGATGGACAGACTCAGTCTGAGAGAGGTCAAATTTTTCTGAAGTTTCATCACACTGGTGCCGGTTAAATATACAGATACCTGTTATTTTGGAAGGAAGAAAAACAAAAGGCAAGAGAAATAGACAGACCAGTCTTAAAAAGAAAAAAAAACATGTCCAAAGCTGTTTCTCAAAACAATATTTCAAGATTCAAACCATTTTACAAAATGCAACAGAAGAGGAAAGAAACAGACC
The DNA here is from genome assembly GCA_036877625.1 of Ambastaia sidthimunki. Taxonomy (NCBI): domain Eukaryota; kingdom Metazoa; phylum Chordata; class Actinopteri; order Cypriniformes; family Botiidae; genus Ambastaia; species Ambastaia sidthimunki. Next base: position 8,044 of record JAZGTK010011555.1, on the reverse strand, counting down.
ATTTTTTTAAATACCCATATAGCTGATACATTCAAACTGCGTGCTAACATGGTTCATGCACACTTAGACAAATGCACTATGCCAGGATAAACAGAGGGTAAATATGTTGTTTCAGTGTTGTGATATTTTGTAGGGGCCAATTCTTCACTTCCTGTTTCTGTCATATACACACGGTCTCTGCCATCTGTTGAACATAAGATATTTGAATAGGTTTTGACATGACACCCAGTAACCACTTTAAAATCATCATCATGTAAAACACATTTTTATGACCATCTTGGGTAACAGAAACCATGATCAGCCTACATGCCGCATTAGTATGAGGTGATATAACATAATCAACAGAGATCGCATGAGTTTTAACACTCCTCATTAGCATTATCAGCTTCATCCATCATTATTATCACCATCAATGCGAGAGGCATCATTAAAAGTGAGATGAATCTACAGTAGGAGATGCATCACTTTCACAGAGGTGATGTAATCCCCTCACATCCTCTGAGATGTGCAAACGTCAACAATCGCGCATCCAGTAGTAGCTAGCGCACTTTATTCGCAGTGTTTGTGAGGTGACTGACTTGTCCGTGGAGTCCACAGAGTTTCACAGGTGTGCCAGATGAAAACGGTTGTTTAAACATACACTAAGGCGAGATAAGTGGAGAGCCATAAGGCACTTCCAAAAGGTGACGGTCACATGCGTAGTCACATACAGGCCAGATTGTTCACATGGAGTTTTATGAATAGTGTGTGTTGTTTTGTGACAGTAATGGCAGAAACATAACCGTTATTATATTGTTATCAATCGAAAGTTCCTTCATTCTTGTGTACGTGTGCATGAAGTTGCCATACTGTGTCCCACTCGTTCACAAAGTGTCAGAAGTGTGAGGCACACCGTAGCGTAATTGCTCATAACGTAATGAAGTTCCCGTCCTCTCGCATGCTTTCCTGGCTGCTGCTCATCTTGGTGGGGCTGCCGTTGTGTGTAGGCGTGGTTAGGGAGCTTAAGGAAGCCTTGCTGTCTGACAAAGAGCTGCTACTGGGCAAGGAAACGCTTTGTGGGAGTGGCCTGTGTGGAAACGCCCCTGATGACGGGGTGTGGCTGCCGCTGCCATTAGTCATACGGTGTGGCATGTACGAAGACAGGTTGTCGTTCTCTATGATGAGATCAGTATCGTCATCACTATCCCCCTCAGCCACACTGTTGCTGTTGCTGCATTGGCTAGTGTTCTGTGAGGCGGGGCTGGGGGCGGAGTCATGAGAGAGGGCGGAGCCAACCGAGCCAACTGAACTGTTGCCAGCTGAGGTTTTACTCGCACGATGCATCGTGCTGTTGTGCTGGTTGGCAGGCTTCACCGTCACAATTAGGTTGTGGCTGTTAGCGACCATCATGTCAGTGACCTGGTCCAGTGACTTTCCCGCTACATCGATACCATTCACCTCCAGAATCTCATCGTTTACTCCCAGCAATCCTGTGGTCTCAGCCAGGCCGCCCTTCACAAGGCGCGAGATGAAGACGCCCGGGGCCTTCTCCACCCCTTGGGCAGTGACACGAATGCTAACGCCATCACGGATGTAAAAGCCAAGAGGTTTGTTGGTACCGTGCTTGTGCAAACGGACACGCAGATGCGTCTCGGGCAAGATGTCCACATCTATGATAGACGAGATCTGACGGAAATCTTGCGGAAGGCCGATGAGCAGCGCCGGTTTGGACTTCTGCTTTGTTTGATGCAGACCACCTAAGCCCTTTTTTCTTCTCTGAAGAGATCCTGTGGGGAAGGGCACGAGGTCATCTTTGTCTATAGAAAGAAAGGGAGAGAAGCATTGGTTATACATAAAAACCAATTATATAAATACAAACACATATACACACACCTTACAGCCTCAAATGGAAAACAGGGGAACACATTTAGGAAAAATAAAAATACTTTTATTCAAATTTTAGGTTTTACTTAAATACTTTCAGTAATGTCTGACCCTTCTTGTGATAAATGTGTAGCTAATTACTCTCTTTATATATAAATACTAACAAATTAATAAATTATATTTTACATATGTAATCAAATACAGAATTGCATTTTATTTTTTTAAATGTCTTAAGAAATTGTTTTTTGGTGTTGTTAACAATAACACACACACACGCACAAACACACGCACAAACACACGCACAAACACACGCACAAACACACACACAAACTTCTAATTTGTCTCAATTTAGAGAGATCTACTGCACATACTGCAGTTCTGTCACTGCTATAAAACACTGTTACTAAAAATGAATGCAGAGAGATCTACAAAGAGCTTGATGTCCTTCAACCATCTGTCCTACCAGAAACACAGTGACCTCATTTAGAAAATTGTTGTGTGTATAAATGATTTATTTCAAAAGGATTCAGTATATTGATTAATGTTTATATTGAGCAATAAAAAAGAATAGAATAGACCTGATCATAATAAAAAACACTGGAGTGGCTGTGATGGATGGATGACCAAACAAGGACTGTAATAAATCTGTCCAAGGCACTTGCAACAGGTCAAAGTTCTCAAGACAGATCCAGACTAATCAAAGACTCTCTCCTAGTCCTAGTTTAAAGCATCTAAACAGTGAACATAATTTTAGTTGATAGGCGTAACAGAGAAAACAGGGCCTAAATGCGGTGGGAGGTAATGAGTCAGTGGGGAAAGAGAATGTTTTTGGTAATTTTAATACAACAGCAGGGGTTTCGAGCGCAAGTATTTTTGTGATTACGAGAGCACAGCCTGCTGGGAGCAGAAATATCAGGAAGTCATCAACACCTTCACTCTGCTGACTAACATTAAACCGTGTGCGTGTGATTGGTTGTTCTGCAGTGTGCAGTTCTATAGTCTAATAATAAACAAACCCATGAGATACTTGGTGCTTGCCTGTCCAAAACTGCTGTCCTAATTCTAGGGTGTTGTGGGAGGTTGCCAGGGCGTTGCTATATGGTTGTTTTCTCATTGCTTTTACAATCTTTCTTCGCCTAGTACAATTTCAAAGCATCTGTTCCATCTAAAACAAACTGCCCAGGCCAGCATGTATCTCTTGAAGAAATCTAATGATAAGGGATTAAATTAAGTTAACTTCATGACTACAGAACCCAGGTTTAAATTCAGAGTAGTTGCCTTCACAGTCGATTGCTAGTCTCAGATGATCTAATTCAGACCCCAGGGGCCTGCCATGACCAGGTGATGGCCAGTGAACTTTAACCCATGTACTTATTTGGAGGAAATAGTCAGTATCAATGTGTAAATATTTTGCATGTTCCTTCAAAGCACAGATAGATTTGTTCATTGTGTGTGATGGCCTACAAGTGGGTGTGTCTATTTTAGACAACATTTAAAATTCAAGGCTATTAGTTTAAATGTTGCTTATATCGTATGCAACACACACAAAGCTTCTCTGCCTGTCTCTGTACATTAGTCTGAGTGCCAGGACCGCCACAGAAAGAGCAGGGCAGTCTTCCTTATTAAACCAGCTCAAGTGTGGAGAGGGGAGAGAAGCAGGACAGACAGGGTGCCCAGAGAGGGTGTGTGGGAGGCAGGGAAGGATCCATCCTGACAGGTGGGTCAGAGACAGGGACAGTGGGGCTGGCCTTAGGGTCTACAGCAGGTTCAACAACATTTTTGGTTAACATTGACAGTCAGAGCCCTCATTAACTTCCCACATCAGCCACAAAACTGTGTGTTCTGTTATGTGTTAAGACATACAGCTATAGTGCCAATGTTTGTGTGGGTTGGTGCGTGTACATGATGTCTGTAAATGTAATATCTAATTAGTATACTAACTAGTGAAGTGACATGATGTATTGCTTAGAGATCAAAGGCTAATGCATTAGACTGATTAAGAGATACCAGGTCTGATCTCCATCTCACCCCCACACACAGATGATGTCCAGATTCACCTCAATCTATATTGAGATTAAAACTCCATTACACCCGCCCCTAAAAACCACCTCAAACAACCATTAATCACTTAACCTGCGTGTCATAGAATCCAGAAAATGCAAGTAATCAAATGACCTCACTTACATGCTATTCATTTCCATGGCAACCGTGCATTACTGCTGCAAACCTGCCAGATGAGTGTTGCGAGGGAGCTTTGATTTCCAACTTTGCAACTGCCAGTTATAACATTACTGAACCATTTACCAGATTAAGAAATACTAGAAGATAGTGTTACCAATAACCACATCCAATAACCTATTCATATTTTATTAAACTGTGTTTTAATCTCATCACATTCACATGATACTGCAAGCTTATAACTATAGTATAGTGATTTCTTTTTGCTGCAAAATACAGTTCTTGTATTATTTAGGGAATATGGATCTAGTCTAAACTACTGTGAAAAGTGTATGACCAACCCAACTGTAGCAAATGTTTTTCACAAGCACAGAGTCACCTAAAAAATACAATAAACACATCAAAAGCTCCTGCCAGGAGTCCGAGACCCCCAGGCACAGACTGAGCTGAGCTTTGTGAACACTGCCCTCTGGATTACAAAGATACAGAGAGACTTTAGAGATTTCCACTCCCCTTAGACGCAGCTTACTGGAGAAGGACCATTTTAAACATCTGTGTCTGCAGACCAGACGCAAACCCAATGACCAAATAAATAACCAAGGCTTGGTCAGAAATCACTGTGTTTATTATACTTCGGAAATTAACTGTTGACTTGGTGGTCCTTTATTCTTTCATTTCTGCCAAGATTTAAGTCTACAGTGAGCCCAAAAAGCACTCAGACACTAAATGTCACACTTAAAAAAAGACTGAATTTCACTGTATCAGATACCAGAATGCCAAACCAAGTGGTTTACCTATAGTAACCACGGTTTTAACTGTAGTAAAACCATGCTAAAATGTTCATGTTTCCAATAAACTTTGAAAACCATAAACTGTTTTGTTTGTGTTGTTTGTAAATATTTTTTGAAAAGTTTAACTTAAAATGTGTTTAAATAAATTCAGCTTGGTTTAATATTTGGTTGTCTCTCCTAAACATACCACAGAGTCCATGTGCAACAATGTGTGCTTTCAACAAAATTAAAGTTAATCTTTCATGGGCAATAGTGTCCACTTTGTTACATCGAGTAAATAATAAAAGACTGTAGAATGCAAGTCAACATACCTCATAACATTTAAATCATACCTCATAACATTTAAACTCATAAGATTTAAACATTTAAAACACCAATGTCCAGTACAACCTTTTAACAAAACCTTTTAATTTCCTCTCAGGATCATTATTTCCCTCTCTAGTTGCTTGGTGAAGTTTATTATTGTAGAACAAGATAGCTTATTGACTCAGTGACACTAGCTGCAGGCAGGGTGTTATGCTAGTATAGAGTAGCTTATTTACCCGGCGTAACACCTAATAATGTGATGTTATGGTAGGACTGGACAGCTTATTGACTGCAACCCTACACAGCACATTGCGGGTTATTACTACAGTCATATATCATGCTGACTGTAGAGCCAGACTCTCTCACCAGCAGAGAACAGCTGCTATGTGTTTGATCACGTGATATCGGTCCTGTATTGACAGACAACACATTTAATGCGAAAACAATTCAAGCGATGCCAAAACAATGTCATTCTTAATGAGTTCAACATGTGTTATCAGGCTACAGACAATAGGGCTGTTTCTCCTCATAAGTGAATCCTGTGTTATTATATCTAATACCACTAATAATGTAATTTGCTTAATGGGTAATGCAATAATTGGTCTATTAAGCTAGTACTGAGGTACCGACTCTTTTCCATCGGCAAACCTGTGTAAATCTGGTCTGGGCTTTAGAAACGTCCCTTTGCCAGGAGTCTGGACAACGGTGTCTCTGTCAGGCTCTGTGCAGACTGTAGAAAGTACAAAGCACAGGTGGACAAGCTTGTCAAGATGAATACAACAAGAGGACAGCTGAAAAGCAGCAGCTGTCGGCCAGAGAGAATCAGACACCTGAGACTGTTAGAGGAAGCAGGTGACACAGATACATTAGATGTGTGTTCAGGTGGATCTTCCACTGGATCTCATTACCTTCACAGCCTAGTGACCGAGAAGTGTCCCTTACGATTTGTGCTAAAAGAAAACAATTACTCTTTATTTGAAAGTAGGCTGTGAGGAGTACCATAAACTCAATGTTGCATGAAATCACACAGAATTGTCAATGATATGTGTTATCGTCTATTGTGAATCTGTTCTGTGATGCAGGACGTGAGCCTAGTCCTGCTTCCGATATACTTCCTCTTCCTTCCCATCACTCAACATTCAACGGTTGTGTAGGGATCTGTTTGGGTGTGGCACACACACACACACACAGTATGTGTGCCTGGTTCTGACTGTCTGACCTCATCTTCTGCTACCACCATCTGGAGACTAACCCTAGCCATATGGTCTCCACGGCAACGGCTATCCTCAACGGTCATACATGAATGAGAGATTCTGATGCATTCAAACTTAAGACCAAAAAATTAGCCACTTACATTCTTGAGTCAAATACACGTTCATTACTGCACACATTCATCACACATCACTGTGCATACAAATGCTCTGTGCCTGTGTTCTGATCAGACTATAATGACTATGGGACTAATGTGTTTATATGGGATTACATCATGGTCTGATACGAGCTGTCTTTAATCCCAAATGATTACTGGTGACATGCAAGCACAGGCGCAGTCACACGCTCACATACACACGCATGCAGCGTCCCTCTATCTGACAGCCAGTTAATGATCTTAAGAGATAATTCATGCTGTTTGTTTCCTATATAATAAAGCAACAAGCCACAAGCAACTTTAGTAAAAAATCACTGCAAAGCCTGTGTATCAAAAACAGTTCAATAAATAGGTATATTTAATACTAATAATCAGAATAAACAATTCTCCTGCTAAGAAACGTTATTTTATTTGTTTATTAGCCTAAATGTAGGCTGTAGTTAGTGCACTAACAAAACATCACAGGTGGGCGTCTGTCAGACTTCTACAGCCGCTTCCAACTTAGCTCATCCAATCAGATGAGAGAGTTTTAAAAATATAAGACTATGTCTAAACACACTAAATAACCTGAATTTAAATGTCGGCCAACAAGTACCTTCTCAGAGTTTGTTTAACTTCACCCCCCTGCTTTGAAATGCAATTGTAAATGGAAGTTCTCAAACAAAGAGGGCTGTCTGTGCTCACTTTCTCTTTGACTGGATGAGGAAATACAGTTTCTCCTTTATCTCACCCCCCATATGAGCTCACAGAAACAGATAAATGCTCTTCACCTGTGTTCTGGAAGGCTGAAGGCTGATGCTGGATGGAAAGAATGACAAACAGCTATTCCCTGCACAGAAACTTTTCGAACAGCTTGCATTCTCTCTCTAATTCACATGTCAACAACTGGCAGGTCGAGCAAGCATTATTTTTAATTTTGTCCCTCTTAAATGCAACACACACCCTCATGTTCAGCACATTTCTGTGCATGTGTAATGCACATTTATCGGAGATGCGTTTAGATGCAACACAGATGACAGCAAGACACGACATATACAGAAGACCTGACCCATCAACAATTTGTCATAGCATCTCACTCGTTCCTGACGCTCACTCACAAATGGCCCTATAAATACACTCAGAATGACAAAACATGCGTGCCTCATGTAGGGAGTGGTGCGTTAAGGCCGCTATCAAAACCAGGTCTAAGATTAGCCACAACCAGTTTAACAAGTACACGGTTAAAATGGGAGCAATGTCATGACGGTAATGAAGTCTCTTCTCGCCTATTTTTCATTCCTAGCTCCAGAGTTTTTTTCCCACTCTACACAGTAACTTTTGAAGAAACTACACACGGTTTGTTTTTTCATTTAAAAGATGCTACAATGTCTTACTCTTCCTCCACAACTGGTTCATGAAATGTTTTCTGCTTCACACTGGACACAAATGCTTTGGTGTTGGAACAATGTTTCCATATCATCCGAGATGTCAAAACAAAAACAGCATGCAAGGAGCATGTTACACCGACATGCCATCCAGATAGCCCTATGCACTATAC
>JAZGTK010011554.1:0-15521 GCA_036877625.1 Ambastaia sidthimunki | reverse complement strand
ATCTTGCAATTTGTAACAACACTGTGAAGTGTGGACTGCAATGGCAGCCCATTACTGAACATAACAAGCCTTTTTAAACAACAAAGCACCCCTTCTGGTGCCTCTTAATGTTAACAAGTTTCCAACAAACAGCCTTTTTATGTGGTTCAAAAGGTGCCGTTTCAAACCTGATTGGATTTTTATAGCTTTCATCAAAGTCTGTTTTCACAAACAGCTTCTACCAACAGTAAATTGTGGTAAACAATTTCTTTCTTTCCTAGCATTGGTACGGAATGCTTATTTTTCCCCAGCTGAAATCATAACTCAACTATTAACTAAAATATATCAGTTTATTAACAAACACTTACAATGCAAAGTTTAAGTGATTTTGAGTGTTGTTACAGATCAGAATGTGACTTGCTTAATTTTAAAGGTAGATTTTGTGTCTAATTGTTAAATAATATCCAATTATCACCAAGAGAATATTTACAAAACAGCCTGTTTGCAAACAATATTATTTACACACCTACAATACAAATGTGAATGAAGCATTTAAATACAGCTGTGACAATCAAAAACAAACTTCTCAAGGATTAGTCTGAAATCATTTCATATGATCTTCCTTCAGAAGAATATTAGGTGTTATTCACAAGCATAAAATAATTGTCATATGTAAACCATTTTAAATGTCTGCTCGTGTTTCATAAGGCCCACTGATCAGAAATGATGCATATTACACACTTTCCGTTCTTATGTAAAAGTAAAGGTAGCATTTATTTTCAAGAATTGATTTAACTTCTCCCTGTTATGAAAAGCATACAGTTAAAATCAGCATTTTTATATTCAATGTGTTTAAAGCAATTCATCCCCTTTCCAAAAATGTTTAAACTCAACAAAGAAAACTAAATCAATAAATAAAAGTTCACCAGCGACATTGTTGAAAGCAGAAAGCTGTTGGACAGCCATAGGTTTAACTGGCCTTATTAACATACAATCATCTACAGTGTGAATACAAGATCTGGGGAAACATACAGAAAATCTAGTCTTTAAAGCAGTATTAAAATATCTGACACATAGCGCATTACAAATTAAGTTTGTTTTGATCATATTTAATGACAGTATCTCTTTTCTTAACAAAATCAATACAACATTGTGTTATTATTCTGCACAGGGTGCTGTGGTTTGAGCTATTTTCTAAATCAATCAAACTTTCAAATATAACTATCTTACAATGTTATTTAACTAACCCTTCGAAGGAAGTTATCACATTTCTGTTGTTATTATAACGATGTTATAAGCTTTGTGGTCATCCAAACTCCATGTGGATCTCTATGTCCTTTTGACTGGTTGGGTTTAGTCAGTTTAGAAACTTCTCACTGTTCTTGGCTTTCAGAGTCCACCTTTCCTTCCTCTGTCTCCACCTGTGTGTTGGTCTTCTCATCTGTCACCTCAATTTGAGATTCAGGCTGGGCTATAGCTCCCTCACCTTCCTCACTGTCCTCCTCCCGGGTCCGGAACAAGAGCTCTCCCCCCTGGATAACCTGTTCGGTGGTTTGCCATGTACCATCACTTGTGTATTGCTGGTAGAAGTCAGAGTCGGCCTGAAACATGACCAGGGCCTGGGCAGTGTGAATGCGCACATGCTGGGCGAGAGAGCTAGCGTCTAAGAACTTCTCACCACAAGAGTCACATGCATACAAGATCTGGGTGTTGGGATCTGCAGGAAGAGTTTTGCTGTTAACATGGTGATTCGGCACAACACAGAATTATATCACATCTAGATGCTGCTTCTGTCCTGCTAATAGGCTCTGGTGTTTGTTTTATTTGACTTACCAGCCTCCTGCACTTTCTCCACTGCCTTTGTAATCTCTGCTTTCAGCGCCTCTGTTTCATCTGCAGATACTGAGGTTGCCACTGGCACCACTAGGGGGCAAGTACAACATAAAATGTCAGGTGACCATCAAATCATGTCAAAATCTTTATGGCTCCTTATTAGCACACATTTAGCATATTGCTCTATTGCTAAAACACCACTTTTGAGGCACTATGTTGGAACTCAAAAAGGAATCCATCCATGATCCATTTTAAATCAGTTTACCCACAATCCCATTCAGTATGCTTTATCACCTGTCAGTTGTGCTACGGCACTGGCAGCCAGAGCCTCTGTGGCCAGAGTCACGATGTCATCGGTTGTCACGGTTACGATGTTGATTTCGTTACTGTCCAGCTCTGAGCTCGGGGTGGAATCACTCAGTAGCTTCTCCTCCCCGTCATCCTCAGACACCACCAGTCTCTTCATGCCCGCCTTCCCCTGGTGCACCGTCTTCACATGGGAACGGAGATTATCCACACGATTGAATCCTCGCCCACATTTATCACACAGAAAAGGTTTCTCCCCTTCGGGCAGGAAGTAATTAGAAACACAGAACAGGTAAATACATAATACAAAAGCTGAAATATAAAAGCCGTTGTTCTGTCTTGTCATGTCTGTCTACCTGTGTGAATAATGATGTGCTTTGAAAGATCTCCCACATTGACAAATGCTTTGTTGCAGGTATGGCATACGTGCGGTCGGATATTGTCATGGTGACGGATGTGATTGGCAAGCTGGCTGGACTGGACGAACCTTTGGGGTGTGACAATTAACACAATTATTTCATCATAAGGTGCCGCTGAAAATATGAGTAAATAATTTGTGCATCTCAGTTACCTTTTGCCACAGCGGTCACACACATACGGTTTCTCCCCAGTGTGTTGACGTACATGAGCAATAAGTGAACTGGCCTGTGTAAAGCCTTTTCCACAAATCATACACAAGCAAGGCTTTTCCCCTGAAACAAGAAGCCACACTAAAATAAAATCAACTGCACACATGAATTTTAAAAGCAATGCAGAAAAAACACTGTGTACCTGTGTGGATTCGCACGTGTCTCTGTAAGGCCCCGGGATCAGCAAACGCTCTCTGGCAATGCATACAGACAAACGGCTTTTCGCCGCTATGCACACGCAGATGTCTTTTTAGGTTGCCTGCATACAATAGAGGCAAATGTTACAACTTCTTCACATGTGTAAATATGGCGCTGCAAAAGTGCCACACCCCGCCTTAGCATAAAAAGTCTCACCTGAGGTGGTGAACTGTTTCCCACACTCTTTACACTTAAGCGGCCCATCTGCAATGTGAATTTTGAGGTGCGCTTTCAGGTTCCCCACCTGAAAAGGATTGAATCAACACCATATTTAACTTCACTGCTCATTCTGGCTCAATAACAGATAAACAACAAAAAACATACTGCTTTGGAATGACATTAAGAGGAGTAAATGATTCATTTTTGGAAGAACTACTCCTTTAAATTGCCTTTTCACCTGGTTGAATTTTTTGTCACAGTGTGGACACTTGTGACCCTTGTCCGTGTCGTGGGTCTCTAGGTGTCGCATCTTGGCAGTGGGGTCAGAAAACGCCCGCTCGCAGTAGTCGCAGTGGTAGGGTTTCTCTCCGCTGTGCACCAGCTGATGGCGCTTCAGGTTTCCTGAAGTTGTGAAAAGCTTCCCACAGTCCTCGCAGCTGTACCGTGCCTCGCCTGTGTGCCGCTTCCTGTGAAGGTTCAGCAGACTGATCTGCCGGTAGCTCTTTCCACATGTAGAACAGCAGTATGGCTTCAGAGGACTGGAGATGCAGAGGTGGGCAGGAACATGTCAGAACTACACATTGTGGTTTTCCTCAGAGAAGGACTGTCTGCATATAAGACTCACCTGTGTGTTTTCTCATGTGCTTTGCAGGCAGCTGGGTCTGAGAAGGCTTTGTGACAGTCTCTGCAGCTAAATGGCTTTTCACCAGTGTGAATGCGCATGTGACGTTTAAAGTTTCCTGTGTGTGTGAACTTCTTTCCACAGTCCTGCAAGAAACAGATTATTGCAATAAACAGGATACAATCAGATAATCTAAGAGAAGATAAAAAAAACATTTAAATTGGAACATAGTGTAGAAGAAAATATAGAAAATTCAGACCATAAAAATTAATTAAACTCTTAAAACAAGCTATTACATCCACACTGCACAATTTAAACACTACCAATGAAAAGTTCAGATGCATGCATGTTTAGGAAGAATCGCTTACCTCACATTTGTGTGTGACAGAGCCATAAGCTCTGGACTCACTGCGCTCAGCCGCAGATCCAGACTTCAGGTTCCTTCCCTCTGACTCAGATGTTTCTCCATCTTCTGTCTCCATCTGCTCTTCTTCTTCTTCCTCCTCTTCCTCCTCCTCTTCTTCTTCTTCTTCTTCGTCTTCCTCTTCTCCTTCATCCCTTCCATCATCTTCCTCTGCAATGCTCTTAACGCTCTCATCCTTTGACACACTTTCCTCACTTTCATTAACTGTAAAAACATGTCATCAGTTATGAAAGCATAAAGATGTGACATTAATTTAGACCAGTGTTATATAAGGCTGATGTTTACCTTGTGTGGGTGAGTGAACAGTTGCATATTTCGATTTGCTTCGTCTTGTGCTAACATACGAACGTTTAGCTGCTGCCCTCTGAGGTTCTGTAACAGCAGTATAATGTCACACAAGTATTGTAAAATAGTGAACGATACCAAAAGCACTGTTAAAAGAAAAGAAGGACTGACTGGGAGTGTAGTCTGTATCAGTAGGATCATCTTGATGTTGGGGAATTTCTTCTGTGGCTCTCTGTTCCTTCGTTTCTATCTTGGAGTCTGAGACACCAGCCTTCTTTTGTCTGGTGAGCTTAGACGCCCCACTTCCTTTGCTGACAGCTCTCTGAGTCTTTGTGCTTTGCTTCTCAGCTGGGCTACATGAACCCTCCTGAGTTTCTGTTGTCTCCAATGGAGGGGGAGCTTCCGTCACTTCAGGTATCAAATTCTGAGCCACCACCTGCTCCTCCTGAGAAGGTGAATCCTCGGGTTTTCTTACAGATCTCTGCTGTTCCTCCACAGGTTCTGTTAATACCACTTTATAACCACAAATAAGGAAGAGCAGCCATGAGATACAGAATAACAATACCTTTCATTTTCACACCAAAATGTGAACTCATCACTGACCAGGCTTGGATGATAGAGGAACAGCCAAGGACTGAAAAGCTGAACAAGCATTTACAATTTCCTGCATTTGAAGGAAAGTAGCAACAGCAAGTACGTCCTCCACGTTCTGAGGGTTCAAGTTCAGCTTTGCTGTGTACATAAACTCAAGAACTTGCTCAAGACCTGTAACAAGAAATCAAATGTAATTAAAAATAATGCACACCAGACCAAATGAAGTAAAGCTCTCCATATAAAAAAACAACCCTACCGGCAGCATTGCTGATATCAAGATGAACAACATCTTTCTGGTCCAAAAACAGAGTGCGAAAGTAAGCACTACATGCTGCCAGCACAGCCTTGTGGGCCTTGAAGTCGACTCCATCAACCACAAACGTGCAGTCACAAAGAAGCCCCAGCTGACGCTGTTCATTGAGTTGCCCAAGGACTTTCCCACTATGCCAAGGAAAGTCCATGACGGATGGAGTGGATTGTAGGTCTTAAGAAGAAAGTACCCTGATGTGTGATTAAAAGAAAAGGATAACAAAATTTCAAAATTTCTATTCATTGCCGTTACAGATCAAACTTAAAAACAATGCCTGTCCTCTTTGTGTTTTTAAAATTAACTAATTTCATTGTGAAGCTGTTAAACTTAATGTTTTCTTATTTGTTGTAATCCACGTAAAACTTTAACAGACAACTCTCCCTACTAATAGTCAATAGTTAGCAGAATTACACTTTTCACAACGTCTGTTTATTGTTGTTTATTCCTAGTTATGTAATCTACTATACAAATTCAGTCCTGTGTGGTGCATCAGTCTCGTTATGATTCATTGCGTGTGTCCTGCCAGACATGAATCACCCAGCAGACTTTTATCATCATCATTTATTTTAACAAACATTATCATTATGTAATAGGCAGGGTTTATTTCTGTGTGACACTGATACGACTATCTGTAAGTCGCTGGGGACATTTAGTCCTGCATTCAATTTCTCTCTGTTTTCAACAGCCTATGTCAAGTTGATCACAATGATGACTGGTAGTGTCACGGCGGTAAAATTGTCCCGTGGTTTGGCGAGCCACTATATAGTTCCCTATCAAGAATGTGTTTGACGATGTTGTGGATTGATTATGAACCCTCTCTCTCTCTTTTCTCTCTGCTCCGGGATTAATTCAGCGTGCCTGGCCCTGCTGGATCAAGATGGCGCTGACATAGGCGGGCTGAAATCCTGCCTCTTCTTTACTTATTTCCTCAGCGCTTTCGTTTAGAGACTATTCTGAAGAGTGGCCCCAACAACAATTAAACGATCGAGTTGTGTTTTAGGTTATGTACCTTGTATATTGCGATTTTCAAGCTTTCGCAGACTTCAACTGATCCGTCCAATCGAGTGTTTCGGTGATCGATCTCGACGCTCAGCCTCGACGCGCCGCCATCTTCCACTCTCTAATCGATTGATAATGGCCGACCGAATGGCTGCTGTTGTGCGATAAGTGCGCATGCGCTGGGTTTTGTTTATAAACGCGTTGACCGCGTGACGGCGAGCTTGAGCTGTGATTACAAATGGTAGTTTATCTGGTGCAATATAAATATCTCAAAATAAAACAATTATTTTATGAATTTAGGTCATTTTACATTCAGACCACACCACTTAAATTTATAAATGCCACATTTATACGTGCAAATCTGTGGTAAACATTTTGGACTGGCTTTTAGTGCACATTTTCAACCATTAACTAAACGGCCGGTGAACCATAACTGTAGCTTTGGGCAAAACAGACAGGCATTTTAAGTTTTAGTACTCAAGTATTAGGATAAATGAATTTAAGTTAACATGTTTTTCAAGTTTGTCAACATATTCAGTTTCCTTCCAGAATATTAAATATTATATACATTCTGAAATCTACAGTTTTTATCCATGTCCCTATTTGTTTACATTTGTTTTTAAGAGTGTCATTACATCCATTTGAATGGAGAGCTGATTTTCAGAAGGGGTTTGATTAGCAGTATATGATAGAAATGACTATAATTACCTATACAATCTATTAATTTAATGCAAGCAAAAATTAGAGATAAATAGATACTTTGTCTCAGTATGTACAAGAAGTGTTGATTGACATTCATTTGTATCTGGTACAGCATGGTGACAGGCTGATAGCTGACATAAAGCACAAAAAATAGTGGATGATAAGACTGAATAATGACAGCAGATTCTATTCATAGAACAAGTACTCAAAGGCACATAGAGTACCTGTTATTTTATCATGATGTCCAAAATACTGGAAGCAGACACCATTGACTAACCATTGACTCACAAGCTCAAAATATATCAAACATTCATCAAGATACCAGTATGAATCAGATGTGTTGATTTCATTTTAATTTTATTTTAAATTAATGTTTATAATCACACACATTACAGATTTACATTAAAAAATGTAACTTGATAACAATTTTTTTAGTACAATGAATAGGTTAATGTTAGAATGTTAAGGGCTGACAGACTCAATCATCATTCACTTTCATTGCATTTTTCCCGTACAATAAAGCTGAATGGTGACTGAGACTGTCAGTTCCTAACATCCCGCGTTTTGTGTTCCGCAAAAGCATGAGAAAATCATGACAATTTAATATTCCGATTAATTTTCTCTTTAACATTATCTATGACAAAAACGTGGTTAGTGACCTAGAAATATGTAGAATATTTAACAAAATATTTAAATTTGATAAACATTTAATTTCCATTATTATTATTATTATTAATAACGAGATTAATAATCCATTATTAATTTTTAATGAATTGGTCTTTGATGTTTGTATCCCGTTTATATTTAAAGGCACTGTGCTGGGAAATTGACTTCAGCAGTGTATTTGTCTTCATGTTTTGCATACATGCAACATGATTAAATTAAATTCATGTAGTCTAATAAGAAATACAAGGAGGTCATGTAGGAATGACAAAGCAAGACTAAGCAACTATTAAAGATTGGTTATCATAAGAAAACTGGAGTTTACATACAGCAGAAGGAGAAAGATTTAAATTTTGATCTCTGTGCGGAACGTTTGTGCATGTTCCAGTTTTGCAGGGTTTCTCTGTGCTTTTATAGTGAGAGTCCCATCGGCCCCTAAACATGACCTCACTGAGGTGGGGTCCACATCCTCTGGTAGCTGGCATTTATGGGTAAAAGTGTTCATCACTGTGCCATCAGTAGCAAGCTGTTGAATACAATACAGACATAAGGGAATGCATCATAAATTCTGAAGATTCAATTGTATTATACGGAGGAAGTCAGAAATGGCATGTTTACCTTTTCAGCATGAACTTCAATCTGATTATTGGAGGTGGTGACTATCACATCCTCAGGTGAGAAGTCTTGGACATCCACTGTGAACTGGTATGTGTCTCCCAGTGTCTTGATGTTTCCAGCTGTCCCTGTTCTATCTAAAACAATATATAATAAAATACATAGTTATATCTGGTCATATTTGGGACTATAACGGTGTGAGCAACAAATTTGAAGCTCTACTGGAACATTTTCATCAGACGCTTTCAGCAACAACCTCATGCTAAATTTAATCACTCTATATTGGGGTCTTTAACAAGGGGGCATCAGTACTGCAGACTGACTGCTAATTATTGTTTGACCTCAAGCTAATTTATGCTGGAAAAAAAGAAAATATGACAATATTACTAACCAAATCGCAAGTAACATCTTTATAGCCTCTCCCACATTAAAACGTATTAACTGCATTGTGATGTGATTTACAGTACAAGTAAATGATGCTGTACATCACCAATGATTACTTGATAGCTTTGCAAAGTAAACAGCACGACAAAGTATGTAAATAAATTTATATTGTACCAAAAAATCGTGTTTTTATAAGCCAGGCTTAAAACGTCACACTGTTTCATACAATATGTGAATATATATGTGTGTGTGTCTGTGGGCGTGTGTGACTAAGCATAACATGCACAATTAAATCAGCTATAAGTGTGTACTCACAACTGTCACTATATTACAAATGGACATTCCTTTGCATTAATATACCTCACTGACATGAGAATTTGATGAATCTCAGACCACACTTCACATTCATATATCACTGTCAGTGAGCAGCAGATATCTCTGGAGCAGCGTCACTTGAGTCATACCCCAACAGTGAAGTCACAGCTTGGCTCTGGGCCACAAATTCTCACCCTTCGTTTGCCCCCCAGATGCCCTTGTGTAAAGCACTGACAATACCAGTCAGCACATTAAAACAATCTGTTGTATTTAACCACATACTTTTACACATGCCTGGACGCAGCTGCGAGAAAAGACATCTGCCTTCACATACACAAACCACACAGATACATAAGCTCATACCACATATGTACACAAATTGTCAAATGCCTCATTCAGTCTTGAAGTCATTAGTACAATTCATATCCTACCATAAATAAATTCTTTCACACATTTGTCATTGTAACTGGCTGCCCTCTGTCATTAAAGAGTTAAAGTAAAAATAATAGTAGAAATAAAAAATAGTAAAAATAAAGTAAAAGAAAACAATTATTTTTAATTCGATTTAAAACAAACAGTGGATTGATACTTAATGTTTTAATTCAATAATCTTTTTATGTTTGTTTGTTTGTTTGTTTGTTTTTGGTGGAGAAACCAAAAAAAGTGTTTAATGAGTAAAAGCTAGGTATTTAAAAACACTACACTACAGAGACCTATAAAGAACTGTCAGGTTCAAAAACTCACTTGGAAATCCCAAAGCATCTTTTGGACACATGAAAGATCCAAAGTCCTCAGCAAACAGTCCCCGGCTTTTCTCCATGTATGGGTTTGTTGTGGATGATGAGGAAGTCTGATGGTAACTGCGCTCCGATCGATAAGCAGAAGAGTTTGTCACGCTCATTAGAGGGTTTTGTTGGCTCAAATCAATGTCCGGTCAGAGTTTTAAAATGATAAGATCAGTCCTACAAAGGCTACAAATGGAGTAGTTTTGTTCCTTTCCTTATTCACAACACTATGTGAATCCTCTCTCAAGTGTTGCTGGGAACCAAACCTCTCACAGTTTCTATTAGCTGCAGTCTGTGGGTATTGTCTGTCTGACTGTCTTTTATATGGTGGGTCTAGGTTGTGAGTTTTTACCTCCCCACCGAATGGCTCTGTGCGTAGATGTGCTCACATATGTGTGTGTGTTAACTGTAGGACGACAGCGTGCTATATTTATCGCATGAGAGAGAGGGGCTCAGTGGTCGGAAAAGTTTTGTGTGATGAGGGCTTGAGGTTGAGAAAGGGACTCTGACAAAGACTCAAAGATAGGAAAGAGAGAGAGATAGGCAGAGAGGGGTGCGTGGGGGAGTAAGCAGCTGGCATTCCAGACACTCACTTCTTGAAATAGCCATCTAGTCTCTTCCTCTCTCCCGTTCTGCCCGTTCTCCATCCATTCTCTCCAACTTGTCATCCACAGTAATTTGCTGTGATTTGCAGGTGCGCTGTTGTGAAGCGTTCTGTGAATGAAGACTGTTCAGGTTTTTACTGTTTTTTGACATCATAATGTCATTCTACCTAAAATTACAGTTGTGAAAAGATGTTCATGTCTTTATAAACAGCAAGGCAGAAGAATGAAGGTTCACACCGAAGTACTTCCAAATAATGAGAGGAATGCTGATGAGAGCATGTAGTTGAGGGACAAACGATGTTAGGAAAATGGATTAGGTGGCATTTGTTTTTGAAAAACAGTTGCTAATAATAGACTCTTTAGCAACATGGTACTCAGCGCTCATTTCTGCAGGTTTACTTATTTGCAAAAGTTTTTTCATGTCTCCTTTTAATTCGAGAGGCACTACAAGTATTCGAAAACATAAGGTTTCAAGATGATAAACAACATTGCTTTGGAGCCTTTGTGTTGTTTTCCATTACGACAGTTCTGGTGTCGTCTCCTGTGCAAAATTCATTGCATACTGAGTCTCAGAGGTTTTCCTTCAGTCACTATAAACGTTAAAGTCCTTCACAGATTGTCAGAATCCAGCCAAGAAAGTCAACAGCATGTGTCACTAATGCAGCTCTTCTATTTTCATTCTGTTTAAAGGAGAGAGAGAAAGAGAGAGAGAGAGAAAGAGAGAGCATTTAATCTGTCAGCAGTATAATCGCTACTGGCACAGTTTGTCCTCAAGCTTAGTGTGAGTTCACTTTATAAAGTTCACTTGATATCCTCCCAGGTATTGATCTAGTTAATAAATGTCATTGGACGGCCCTCAGGGAAGCATGAACACACTGGGGCATGTGGAGGTAAACAATTTGTTCAACTAAATGTAAAGCTTAAGTGTTTACACTTTGTCTGCAATATCGGTTGTTCAGTTGTCCCTGCTGGTAGGTTTTGTAACTACACCATCTGGCTACAAGTCATCTGTCTCCTTTGGCAGCCATGAAAAGCAGACGTGTATTTTGACAGAATATTTTTTTGTAAGTAAGTTTCTTTTTTTGAAGAACTCTTAAAAGCGTGAAATAGACTTTCATTATTTATTTATATCTTCCCTTTCTTCAATTTTTTACATCACAGCTCAGCATAGGCACTAGTGAGATTTTGGGGACTGTTTGCCTTCTTGTGGTGCCATCAGCCAATCAGCATTCAGATGATGACTCCAGAGTGACAAGTCACATGGCATTTATTGCTCAGAAGCTCTGACTGGAAACCCATGAGCAAAGATGGCAGATTTTCCAAACATTGAGGGGGATGTTCAAAGCACCACAAAACACCACAGTGTTTTTAGTTGCACTGGGAGGTATAAAGTGTTTTAACATAAAAATTAAAATAATCTTTAAATTGATTAGCTAAACCAACACTCACGTATCTATGTTTTTCCAGCTAACAATTTTAGGTTGTAAGAAATTTTCTCCACTGATAACATTAAGTTACAAAATGTTAAAAATTTTATTTTAAATGTTATATGAATGTTCAAATCGTCCAGATTTTTAGACGTTGTATTATCGCTTGGTTTTAAGAACATTATTCAAACATTTTTTAATTCTGTATTCTGTTCATTTTTTAAACAATCCCCTTAACAATAATATTTTTGATATATGCAATATATTTTTATTCTACGAGCGATATAAAAAACACTAAAATACAATATAAAAACATTCTGCTTACTGCAAGAAAATATTGATATATTTATTTTGATATAAACATTTTGATAACTGAGAGAACTTTGAAAGAACGTTAGCCAATGTTCTATAAACGTTCCCTGTTAGCTAGGTTGTTTGCTTTTGTAACTGTCACGATTCCATAAAACTAAACCTGGTGTCTAGACCTGTCTGAGAAACAACTATGAATATTGACAGGATAAACAAACGCAATATAGAATGACAGAGGGTTGCCATTCATCAGTCACAGAGTGAGGCAAACATTATTATTGTGACATTTCACACAGTCACCCTTTGATTCAGTCTACCAGGAGGGATAAAACAATTCCAAACTGATCAGAGGGTTCAAATTTCATATAAACAGCAAGTTTCACCTTTTGTCATTCAGTTTGCGATGGGGTTTCAGAGCAGAATCAAAGGACATGAAATTGTTTCAGCTCTATTAGACAGAGTCATCCATTACTTTGTGTTTGTAGAGTGCAAAGAAAGTAATATTCAGGGGCAACAGTGCCTTCATAATTAAAACATCAGGCTATGTGAGCCCTCAGCTAAAGTAGTAAAGAGGTTATATAAGCATATGCAATCATTTTAACTCCTACACCCATGATTGCCTTTGTGTGTAAACTGCTCCCCCTGAGGTAAATAATGTACCGTTATTTATTTCAAATATTATTTATCGTGCTGGTGTAAATCATCATGCCTGTAAATACATTTCACAGGGAAGGGTGTAACATGGCAGTCAGATGTTGACTGTGTAAAAACATCACGGCCAAATTATACATTAACGTTTTAATTGTCGCTAATAACTTAATGGAATCCTCATGTAAACTATAGTATAAAATATTTACATAACAATAGCACTGTGTGATTTTAGAAATTCGTTGGAGAAATATTACTAATTGAAAATAAATAACAGTGTGTGTGTGTGTGTGTGTGTGTGTGTGTGGGAGGGTGGTGAACTTGATTGCTTTCACCTTGAATGAAGGTTAATGCAAAACGAATCAGCGCTCAAATAGGGAAAAGAGGGCAATCACATGAAATACGCAATACAACGATGACAAAAGATGGGTACACTTTTTAATTCATATTGATCTTTTCACTGTAGTCAGGCCTCATTAAAGCAGCAGAGTGGTATTTGCGTACGTCGCACTAAAGGTCACTTGGTTTATTTCTTTCTGTGACCTGCACTTTCTTGCCATTGCAGGAAAGATTCACAACAGATTGCTGGTCATTTCATCAATCGCCTAATTAAAAGCTTCAAAAGGCCACGAGGATCTGTGTCTGAATGACATTTACAAGATCAAAGTGAATTTAAAATAAAAGCAAATAAGGAAACTTCAATCTCACATTGTTCCAATTCATTGCGTGCCCAGAGGCAAACAGTCGAGGACGTGCACCATAAATAAGTTAAAGCTTAATTTTCCATTCCTGTTACATCTGGTGACGCCAGGGTGGCGGTGGATTGGGAGTTGATGCTGACCTCAATGTCTTTCATGTGGAGTCCACAGGCAGACAGGTGAGTTCTTTTTAAACTTTATATTGGAGTTTAATAACAGTAAAAAACCTTTGAATTGAGTTTGAACTGACATGAAATGATTTGAAACATTCCAGGCCTTTCAGAAAACAGTCTGTGTTTCCATTATATAGTTGTCACAAACATTTAGGACAATTCAGTTTGAACGAGCGAGTTGTACATTTTTAGACAATGGACCAGATTAGCGCAGATGCGAGGCGTCTTGAGAATAATGAAGAACCGTGCGCGCATCAAGATAAGAACGACCCAGACAACGCAAAGGAAACGTTAATCAGCTCTAATGAGCGCCCGTGGAAACCATGGAAACATGGCCGGTCTCTGATCAGAGGTGAGTTCAAATTCTCTGTTATTGATGAGAGCAGCATTCACTTATCAACAATGTACTGTATCAACTCAAAGTATTGATACAGTATCATCACAAACAAATGCAAGTAATTGTAGCTCTTTGAATTTGTGCAGACTGTGTACTGTGTGTGAAGAAGGCTATGGTTTCTTTGGCTAGTATGGAGTGGTACTGTTATGCCCTTTTGGGGATGATTACCGCTCTAATAAGTTTCTTCATGGACATGACTGTGGCCAAGCTGCTGAACGGTAAGCAGCTCCACAAAGTCGCTTATAAAAATTCAGAACAAAATTTACATAATGAGAAAAGAGCTGCTTTACATAGATGCACCCGGGACGTTTAACTGTTTGAGCACTGAAGCATGTTAGCAGCTGTGTGGGGCAAGGTCTTTCAAAAACAGACTTGACCTCACACTCACTAGCATTTATCACGCACTGATAATCCAAAACCTGTGCCCTTGTCTCTTATTAGCTCACCAGTGGCTGTATGGCTGTCTGAAGGGTCACCACCTGCTGCAGTTCCTCTGCTGGACGCTGTACCCTGCCTGCCTCTGTGCGCTGTCCACCGGCTTCTCTCACAGCATCTGCCCATCCTCTGCAGGTCAACCTGACACAGCAGTGCCTGCAAACAATTAGATCAAATGATACTGTTAGTGCATAAGCCTCTGCTCATGTGGGCAAATGTGGGGTTAAAATATAACCCCACAAAATATTGTGGGCCCATAAAATATTCTAATCGCATTTCCTCTCTCTCTATTTTCCTTGTTTTCCTATTTAAACTGATGAGAAAGGGGATCACTTTGAAAATTAAGTGTTAGGAANAATTTTCAATTCAGAACAAATGGTCTGTGGAAGGTGTGAACTGATTGGTCTGACCAAATTTAAATTATCAAATGTGAATGGGTGATTTTTGTCACAGCATTATAGACAGGCAATAATGATGGAACCTAATTTTCAGACAGACAAATAGGAAATTGGAAGATCCATTAAAAAAACTTTGCTCAACTTGGCTCAGACATCAGGTATGTATATTCTGAAGTGCTGTGTTACATTCTAGTCATGCGTGATCTGTCTCCCAATCCCTCAGGTTCTGGCGTTCCTGAGGTGAGGGCTATTCTCTTAGGGATGAACATGCCAGATTACCTGTCTCTCTCCAATCTCTTTGCTAAAGTGGTTGGCATGATTTGCACACTAGCTTCTGGCAGCACAGTGTTTCTGGGCAAAGTGGTAAGAATCTGTTTTTTACGCAAATGAGAGTGTGCAGCTCTATGTGTACATGGACATTCTGAGTAATATTGACCTTTTTCAATAAAACTTGTCATCTCAATAGGGTCCATTTGTTCATTTATCCACCATGGTGGGCGCGTTCATGAATCGTCTGCATGTCTCTTGCCGTGGTGGAAAGCAGGTAGCAGAAATGGACTGCGGTGCTGGAACCATACAGCAATTTTGTATTAAGAGTACTAGATGGAAATTGTATAGCACTCTTCTAT
>JAZGTK010011553.1:0-15523 GCA_036877625.1 Ambastaia sidthimunki | reverse complement strand
TGTAAGATATACAAACGCATTAGCGTCAATTAACCTGCTTCAGGTTAATAAATAACAAATGCTCTCTTCATTTATTTTCGTCAGGCTATTTAACAGGGAAAAATCACATTTCTAGCAGTGAATATAATTTAAAAGCGTTTTTGTTAGTGTGTTGATCGTGAATTAATTGATACGTTTTCCATTAAATCATTTACAGAAATCGCTTGGTGAAACTCATTCAGATATGCAGAAGTGTGACTGATCCAAACAATCAAAACAAAATGCAAAGAAACTTCCTAAAAACACTCCACAGATCAACTGTTCAACATGCACTGAAAGAGCAGCACACAGCTTTAATGCATCAGCAATTTTTCACCATTTTACACCCTGGACAAAATAATCGGCTAAACAAATACATGCAAATGCGAGATGTTTTGGGAAAGCTACATCTGGTATTGCAAATGTGAGAGGTAATATAAAATATTAGTCGATCTCTCAACAAAACAAATCACATTTAAAGGCATCTTGCAGGCTAGTTTCTCACAGCTGTGGTTTTGTTTTTGGAAATTAGCACCACGGACGCGCAGCTCTTTTGAGGTCATTAGAACCACTGACTGTAAGCTCACGGCCTGGCTGAGCTCCAGACTCCACAGCGCTGAATGTTTCTCACGGGGCAGTTGAGAAACGCTGCACAGACTCCATTCAAATGCCAGTACAAAAGCATCCAAAAAGCTATTCAGTGTGGAAAAGCTCAAAGTTGTCAATATTAGCCTTCCCCACAGGCGCTGGTCCAACAGGCGCTAATGTTTGTCCAGGAATTCATGTGCTTTGTTAACGTTTTCAAGTATAAAACTCACCTGGGCTTGCGTTACTTTTAATAATTCACTCATCTGCAGCCAGAGTTAAGCTTCATCTTCTCGCTATTTTGGGAAATTACGGTAATTACTGTAATAAGCGTTTGCTAATGTTTTCATCACGGCTGGCTTGACCACAGCTGGCCTGACAACAAAATACAGAACTGAGCAGGTATTATTTATAGTTTTATTTTTATAGTTCACCTCAATCAAAACAAAAATAATAGTAATGGTAAATGAATTTTGTCTTAATAAAAAACAACTTTGGTCTTAACATAATAACAATAAACAAAAATAGTACCAATAAACAAATTTGTTCTTAACGAACAAACAATAGTAAAGAAATAAGTCTTGCTGTCTTTGCAGAAGTTTGATCCTGGTTCTCAGCTAGCCCCCCGGACCACTGGATTGGATAATAATTTCGATCATGGGAGGAGTCAGGGTGTTGGAGGTGTGCCAAAAGTATTAAAGAGAAAGACAAGTGGTGTTAAAATATGCTTGAAATGATTGACAAGGTCGTATGATCTTGTATGATCTGCTGTCGGTACCAATACTTTTGACATTTCATCTAACTTCTGTATTTTAGTGGAACCTCACCATGAAATATTTCAGTAAGTGTAGAGTCAAAGTCAAAGAAAGTGAGCTCTGAATTTTAAGAGATGTTTCCACTCATGGGGATATTACAGAGAGACGATGTCTTAAAACAGCAGGGCTGGGCTCTGACGCTTTTAACAACATCAATTCAAATATTTTGACTAATAACTGTATCAGCTGCTGGGAAACGACACAACAAGCGGCGCCTGGTTGACTGAGCTCTGCTAATCAAGACAGAAATGTGATGAGCAGAATGAGAAGAAAGGGAGTGATGCCGTCTCCCGAGCCCTCGACCGCGAGCTGCTTTTTTCCAGAAAGGATCGTTTGAGAAGGTGGAGAGGTAGCCATGCAGATCAAGGCCACCTGAGACCCTCTGTGAAGCTGGCAGAAGACTTTTGTTCGCCCACTCATCAGTCCCAGCATCCCTCCTCAATTAATTTACACAGACGTTCGGGAAGACGCTGAATATCGCCTTTGTGAAATGCCACAGCAGACGTATTTTCATCGCTTGTGTTTGTTGCGTGTGATTAATTCTGTGGCTGGAGTTTTGGCTCACTGATGTGAAGTGTTTATTGTAATGGTTTGTGAATGAAGGTCAGATGAGCAATCTATCCGTCTCCCCGGTGGCTTGTTTTCTAAGGGTTTAAAACTCATGGTCGCCCACTAATGACAGAGTTTCTGTAGCTCAGCTTGTCATGGGTTCGAATCCCCGAGGCATGTATTGCTCATTTATAGCCTGAATGCACTGTAAACACCTGTCAAACATATTAATGTAAATGCAGCTCAGAAACTAAACTGGACATCAGCCGAGCTTCACATTTATTGTATAATTATGAATATTTACAAACTAATATGATTTCCTTGTTATATTTTCTGCCATGTTTGCTGTGTTGACAATATGTGCTCATTAACTCAAATCTACACGTTCTATAAATGTTTGTCATAAACACACTACAAACACACTACAAAACATTTCTCATTCATACAACAAACCTTAACACACTTATGCCACATTTAGAAATGTATGAAGTTTTTGTTATATAAAATATCAAAGTGGGTTTTTCATGTTAGAGTGTGTCAGATAAAAACGGATAAAAATGTGTTTGATATGTGACTGATGTGTTGTGGTTTCAAGGGTGGAACACGTTTAGAGTTCATATGATGAACTACACTTCAACACCAGCAAAACTGATTTCATACATCCAACAGAAACACTTTGACACCAGCTGGTTAAAAGTCAAAATAAGGAGTTCAGAAAACTGAAGATAGTTCTGAGAAAAACTGTAAAATCATTTGTTTGAACAGATGCAACTTGCTTTGATGTTGTGCTCTTTTGATCTAATGCGTTTATAAGACTCTTAACTCGTGTGGTGGCTTACAGTATATATATTATATATTTTATATGAATATATGTATGTATGCATGTATATACACACACACACACACACACACACACACACATCTCATAAATGTATAGAATTCACAGCAGACATCACATTTTTGTACAGTATAAACATGCTTCTGAAGACTGTAAGAATGATGTAACCAGCACGCAATACTGCATGTTCACACGATTTAAAACCACCTGCATTAGTTGAGTTTGCTCAGTGTTGTTGCTATTTGTTAAATATTACTCATCCTGTCACCGCTTCAGATTAAAGCTGTTTAATACAGACCGAACTGTGTAGTGGAGAATCAGAGAATCAGCCACAGGAGCAGCTTTAGCTAATGATAGTGTTGAGTTTAGGGTTTGTGCAAACCATATATTGTGCATTTTTAATATTCTCATGATTGCTCACCTTACAAACAGTTCTGCATGTATATTTACAAATATTGCACAATGATTTCAAAAGTGAGAAATAAGAACAAGCTGATTTTAAAGCCACTAAATATAAACACTAAAGAAACTGCCCCACAATGCTAAAGTGCCGTAGGTGGTTGTCAGGGTGTTGCTATGGTGTTCTGAGTGGTGGCTAGGGTATTGCTAAGGGGTTGTTAGGGTGTTTTAGGTAGTTTCTAGGATGCTACAACATGGTTGCTAGAGTGTTCCTGATGTTACCAGGGTGATGCTCCACTGTTGTTAAGACGAGTGGTTGCTACGGCAGCACTAAGATGTTGCTAAATCCTTTCTTTAATGCAAGTCTATGTGATTTCATTACTTGTTTTAGTGTCGGCCAGAAAAACAAATTAGGTCTGATTGCTTGCAAAAGAAACAGCACTTCTCTCTCTCTCTATATAAGTACAGTAGCACAATCTGATGCATTATACAACTCAGCAACACAAATTGTGTGAGACGAGTTGCACGAGGAGGTTTTGGACAAATAATAAAAATGGGCAACAAAAACCAACCAAAACAACTAAAGCAAGCACCCCTAACAATCTTAGATTTTTCTACCTTAACTTTTGTCAATATGAATTTACAAAGACTGGTGAAACCACAGTGAGTTGTTCATTGATATTCAAAGCATGATTTCTACACTTTCATAGAGCACGAACATGGAAACGTTCTCCTACACAATTTGTAGCTCCAGGCACAAAACAGCCATCAGAATAGCAAACTTTAACACAACATCAGGGCAGAAGCTTCATTTAAAATATGACTTTCCACAGTCCAGTATGGTGCAGCCGGGGTTTCGTGTCCAAAAAAACTGCCACACTGAATAAAATTTGGCTTCAGCACACCTACGTACTGCTAAGGTGGAAGCCAGGAGACGTGACACACATACTCGTCCACCAGAGATCTCCAGGGCCATTAAATCTCTGTCAATCATGTAGGCCCATAACAAAACCTTGGCTCTCAAGTTAGTCTCGACCTTGGTGATGAATATGAGAAACATGATTGAACTTCAAGCGTTTGAAAGATAATTGAAGCGACACGTCATTCATCTTCTCTCTGACTTCCATGAATGTAGCTCAGCATTCATCATCTCACTGGCCTAAAGGAAAGCCTGATGTCTTCAGAGAGCTGGTATTTAAATTCTACAGCCCATCTGTAGTGCCCGTTATTCTTCTTAAAACAACATTACCTCGGATCTGCTCTTGTAAATGGGAAAATCTTGGGAATTACAGACATCTGCTCACGACAATCCCAGCTAACAACTTTAGTTGTAAGAACGTTTCCCTAATCTTTTCATTAAATAACAAATGTTACATATGTTCCAAAAAATTCCAGGAATGTTCAAAACGTCCAGTTATTTTAACCGTTGTATTAACGTAGCTGCCTGGTAAATTCAAACTTTTAAAATTCTGCAACATTTGTAAAATATTCCACTAACAACTTAATAATAACGTTCAGTTGACAATATGATTTGCATCAATAAAATGGAAGTGTTGAGCATTTTTTTTTATTCTCTCGTTTTTACTTCAGGGCAAACACTAAGTTTTCTTAGCGTTTGTGCTACAAAATGAACAAAGGATGTGCATTTGTAGCTGATGTTTCACGTATAAATATATTATTCTTGATCACAAAGAATCATGGGAAATGTAGTTTTGTCTCACAGATCTGTCAACATCATGAATTTGCTAAAAAGGTTGGCTAAATATTTATCAACAGTGCATATAATTTGACCAAAATAAACAGTATAGTCAGTATTAACTTATTTTTGCTCAATACACAAACTCAACTAAAAAAAAATGTGCCTCAAAAACGTTTTCCACCTGTAATTCTCACACGTTATGGTGACCAAAACAGCCATAAAAGGCAACAGGCTGAGCAACGTTCATCCCGGACAACAGCTAAAACAATGACCTTCAAAAATTCTGACGCTCCCTGAAAGCGAAGACAGAAGCAGGTGTAAGTGGCGGAGAAAAACGGAATGCTGCATTTTTCCTAAGTTGTTTTTCCTTGCTGAAGTAATCCAGGTCAGATCGGACTGACTCGCCCTGAACCTCCCAATAAAAAACCTCATACCACTGAACCATCAGGGTTTAACTTCCAGTGTGTTCATTCACATCAGCTCAATACAAAGACGTGACTGGGGACGACTTATCTACTTATATAAAAAAACATCTGCGCACATATCCAGAAAACCTCTGCTGAGGTTACAATAGTGGGCGGTCGTTTCCACGTGCTCTAAAACCCCAAATGTTAAGCATTTCTAAACATCTGCCTTTATTTATAAGCTGTCTGCCTACGATCAAGTGCAGTTAAATTTTAAGTTTAAAACAATTTGCATTCGGCCGACGCTTTCATCCAATGCAACTTACATTACATTCAAGACATCCAATTTTTTTATAGCATGTGTGTCTAGGGAATCAAACCCACAACCTTTGTGTTGCTAACGCAATGCTGTACCAACTGAGCTGCAGGAACAATCGAGAATCATGTTTACTTCCTGTTTCTGAGCCCCTGAAAATCAGCCTAAAGTGATGCAGACCTGCCCGAGACGGATTTAATTATATTATGATGACAGCCTCCTCTGGTCTCACATCAAAAGCGAATGCGGTTCCACCCTAGAAGATATTCATCTGCTCATTAGCATAACGGCCTCAGTGGGATGTTTTCCCTCGAAATCACGTTTGCATAATGAATCAAGGTTCTCACATTTACTCCGTTCTTTTTTTCCCGTTAACCTCTCATTAACCTTTTTATTAACAGTCTTGGCACTTGGATCATGGAGAGACTTGTCCCGAATTCATCAAACAACGGCAGAATTCTCCTTTGGCTCATTAGACTGATGCTTTTTTGGGGCTTCTGGGAAATTGTGCTTTCGACGGCAGGTAATATGTTTCTAAAGTGCCTATTTATTTTCCTAAAAACGGGAGGAATAATTGTGGAAAACATTAGGCCTTTTATTGAAAATTGCTCAATCAAGCCGCAAAACATAAACAGAATAAATCGCGGCCGGCCTGCAGCTATTATGCATCGAGTTTTAATGGATGCACAGCCAGCGCGTTCCTCCTAATAGTTTGCAGTTCCTGCGAAGTTCTATTTTGCGCAAGAAAAGCGCCGTCATTTTTTATTTACTCAAACCTGACTTATTTATCTTCACTCACCAAGTCGTCTCTCATCCTTCTCCCGTCTCCAACACCAGCAAAATATCAAAAGGGCCCAATTCTGTTTTATCTTGCCAAGTTACAAAGTTCTGAATTTTAATGACGGGCAATTTTCTAGCTGCTCTGTCCGTAATAAACCCATCAGACGGGCGTCCATAAACGTTCTGGGCCACGTCACGCTGAGAGAAACAAACAGGAAGAGACTAAATAAGGTCTCGTTGGTCTATTTTAGGACTCTTTAGCCCCCAGATAAAATTGGAAACGGCTACGATGAATGTTTCATATTGTCCCTGAGTACTGCTTCATTTCTAACTCATTTCTAATTCACTGTCGCTGAGAAAACAGAGACAAATATTCAGACGAAAACAGTTTATGACTTAAAGTTCAGATAAAGGGGTTGTTAAGCTTTCTACATTGATATATATAGTTATAGTTAAAATAGCTGGGAAATACATACAGCTTTATTAGTGCCATGATTAAAGTCTTATATTGTGGTATTATTAATTTTAAGTATACATATATATAGAATCAATAAAATGTGATAAGATAAAATGTGATACTTAACATTTTATTTGGATGCTGGTAGATGCTACGAGTGTTTGTAACAAACCAATGTGCCCGACATGTGTGCAAAAACAGCTGCTTCACATTATAAAATGTTTCAAAACAAAAAACTCAAAACAGTAAAACCTGCATTACAAAACAGACACACGTTGAGGCTGTTCTACTCACACACACACGCACGCACGCACGCACACACACACACACACCTGTTACTGCTTCAGCTGAATGTTGTACTAAAGCAGAAAATTGTGTTGCTGCCCGGCAACCATAACAAAATAAACCCTGCATCACATTATAACCCTTAATAAATTCTTCCTCGTCTTGAGCTGTTTTGGACGCATCCTTTCCACATTATTCCATGTTTCCATGTATTGACACATTTTTGTCATCGTACATTATATGCAGTACTGTTATGCCACCCTGCCTTTATAGTTTCCCTTGCATACACACACACACACACACACACACACAATTTTTCTGCATTTGTACTATTTAAAAGAAATGTATTGTGTTTTTACAAATGAGGATGTCCCCAGATTTTTTTGCTCAGATTTGTCATGTTTGCTGAATGTGGGTATAAATTTGTCCCCCATATTTGGTAAGTATCCCCCCCACACACACCATCGCTTATACATATCATTTCGAGACTCATGGGAGAGCTGACAGTTTTCTGTTTATATATGCTTCATTTGGCATTTTTTAGTGAGCTTGTACACTTTCAAACTAGGTGGCTTTGTTTTTGATAGCTGCCAGAGCTGTGGGTGTTATAAATAGTCGAGCTCTATTCTTCAGTGCAGGACTCGGCAGTACAAGAGGGAATTTCAAAAGCACATAATTTGATTCAAGACATTCCTTGCGAGTCCATTTATGGTATGAGGCAGGTACGGGTCGGGCTGGAGAGCCCTCGCTTTGAAGTCACTACAGAGAGAAAATGAATTCCATATGACTGAGGATTCAGCCCCTGGCCTCGAGTGCTGACCATTTTAGGCCATGAGTAGCAGTGCAGGATCTTCTCCCTAATGAAACCTGAGGGTGAGAAACACGGCAGAACTTTGTGTCACAGTGTTAAAACAATGTGTTAAAAGACAAGGTTTGTCGATTTCCTGTTTTGAGGAGCAGGAAGATGATGATGTCATCATTTGAAAATGATGAAGTGAACAAAATGCTTTTTTTGCCAAATCAAAAATGTGTCTGGGTTGAATTGTCTAAATACGATTTATTGTTAAAAATGAAGGTGTCTGTTCCTCATCGCTTTAACGTTTTTGTTATTAATGGAAACATTAGGGAAATGTTCCCACAACCTAAAAATGTTAGCCTTGCAAAAAAGATGCTAGTTTTTTGGTCAATCGCTAGACCTTCTGTGAGACGGATGCAAATACTGTTCTAACCCTTCAATGTTGAACAGTTGACAATATAGCTGGTTGGCTGAAGAGTCATTCGACTTTTTCTAAATGTAAAACTGTCTGTATGACATCACATGAGTTTTCCTCTATTAAAATAATCAAGCAATCATTTCAAATCTGTTTTTTCATACAGCACAGATTGTCAGAGCTGATGTTTTCTGTACAAGGAAAATGTGATTTATGAGGTTAAACTCAGAGAACGACAAATACTGACAATAAAGCATCATGAAATTAATTACATTTCCCGTGGGCTATATTTTAAATCTTTTGAAACCGTATGAAAGTTCTGCGTATTTAATTTAATGTCATCAAAATCAATACCACCTTTAAAAGCACAATAGAGCAAAAGGACATTAAATGACATGACTGAGGGCACATAACAGAATTTTCATTTATAAATGAATGAAATATCGTTTCTTTACAGATCAGATCTTTGTGCATTAGCTCTGACTGTCAGTTGCTTTGTGATAGTGAGTTTTCCCGCTAACTAGTTTTCCCAGCCATTATTTTTTGTCACCAATTTTATGAACATTTATGAATTTTATTCGAAACGCATGCTGCTTTGAAAACTTGAGAACCGTCAGATCTCATTTAGCTGTAACACACTGCTAATTGGAAATCAGCCGAACATTACTATAACGTTTACAACTGTGTAGCTTTAGTAGCTTTAAAAGTTAAACTCCTTTTCAAGCGCAGTTTCCGTTATTTTGTTTGCCGCTTGTAAAAGTTTTATCAAGCATGAAATCAAAACAGTATTCCAATCACAGCCGTGCGGGAGAAGCGATTTTTCCGACTCTGTACAGATGGTGGTCTGTTGACAGGGCCACTTAGAGCTAAGCTATGTGAGAAAGTTGGAGCACAATGCCTTCATTTACAAACTCTGCACAAGCGAGAACGTGGCATGAAATGAGCATCGAACGCTGTGGCTGTGATGTTTAATTAATGCAGGACTGTCATCACTCCAAAGCTTGTTCTGCTGAGGGAACGACACACGGTGGGCCGCCTCGGCTGTTTAAACGCATATATATGGATCCCTAAACACACAGATGCACAAGCAACTAGTTTAGAACATCTAAAGCATCTTATAAACTGTATATCAAGATTCTCAGCTAACAATTTTAGGTTGTAGGAATGTTTCCCCAATGTTTCCATTAAGTAACAAAAACGTTCAGAATGTTGTTTTCAAAAGCCAAGCCTTTTTGACATTGTATTAATGTCATGTTTGGTTATAACATTTTTAAAACATTCCACTAACTACTTAAGAATAATTGTTTGATATATCTAAACAAAATTAAAAAAACATTCTATAACATTTCTGCAAGAATTTTTTTGATAACTTGTACAAAACATTAACTAACGTTCTAAGAATGCTGAAGCAGGACTAATGAGGTGCTGTAATCTTTAACTTGTCACGTCTCAGCCAACACTTTTATCTTCATAACTATTTAACTGACCTGAATGTATGTGACTTTTTAGGCTTAGTAGGGAGTGGTGCCGCATGGCTTCACTGTTTTTAAATATTTATAAATGGAAATGTTTCACAAGATAAACACTTCTGGTTAAAGATTTGTGTGTGTTGGTTGGGGAGCGGATGAGAGCTTCACCATCTGGTCTAACTCATCTCTGGAGAGTTCTGAAATTCTCTGTGGCCTACTTGTGTGGATTATATCGTGGACCAGCCATGGTTACAAGGGCCTGGTCTTGTAAACACTGAGATGCATTTAAAGCGTGCTAAGACTCAACAGCTATAAAAACTCAGAGCACATGGAATGCACATAGTCGAGCAGAAATCTAATATTTACTGAACGTTGCTCTGCTAACGTAAGCCTGTTTCAAGGTTCAGCATTAGCTGAAAACACTTTTGCTTGTGGCTGGCCAGATTGAGGTCGTCCCATAGGAAAGCAAACTGATACATAACATTTCTTAATATTTCATTTGTTCCTCCCATACAGCAACAAACACAATGGAGAGCACGTAGAGATTTTTGCCTAAACCTCCAGCATTTCAGATCTCAGAAAGACAGCAACACATGTCTCCTCAATTCAGGAGATCTCAACAATGTCTCACACCGCGCTCAAACTTAAAACTTATCTTCAAGCAAAAGTCAGAGGTTTCAACATGATCACTTTTAGAGCTCTGCTATCCACTCTCAGCTAAAAGCCTGACATCGCCTAATACTTGTCAACAATTGTATTATTTATTCTTCCTTTTTGGGCTTCGATTTTTCATGACAAAGTGGCAAAACCCAAAAAGCTGGTGTGGTTAGTAGTGAGGATTCATGTGTAGGTCTGTGGATAGATCAGATCGATGCTGGAGCGTCACTGAATGACACCTCTAATCTGAAGCTCACTGAAGTCAATAACACTGTGAGGGAGGTGCAGTTATTAAGTGATTGTCCAGTCCAGAGAGAGAGAGAGTTAGAGTCAGAGAAAGAAAGAGAGAGAGAGAAAGAAAGAGAGCAAGATCTTTCTATCCATGTACCTACCCATCTATCCATCCATAATCCTTCCATCCATCCACCTTTCCATTATATGCTCAGAATTCATCACAATCTCTTTCACTCAATCCTAAATTCAGAAATGACATGTATATATTCAGAACAGAAATGTATTCAGATTAATCACGGCAGGTAGAATAAAACATTCTGTAGTTCATTCTTCTGTAAAACAAACTCACTAATGTTCACGCCACACGATCTTCATCTCAGCTCAGTCCAATGTTGTTTCTTCTCCTCCAGACTGGATTCCTCCAAAGACAACTGTGTTAGGTTAAACAAATGCCCCACTGTTCTCAGCAAGCACACCCAGGCGTTATTAATCTGTCTACCTGTGTTATGATGATGGATCTCAGCTGTAGCCACGGCAGCAGGTAACTCATACATGCAGAACATCTGAAAAATGATTTGTGAGGCCATCAGCATGAAGATATGAAGAGATGGTGGCACGTTCTTGGCGAGTATATGATTGGATAACAGTGACGATGATGACATCAGCTGGTATTCCAATAAAAGCTGG
Organism: Ambastaia sidthimunki; assembly: GCA_036877625.1. Classification (NCBI taxonomy): domain Eukaryota; kingdom Metazoa; phylum Chordata; class Actinopteri; order Cypriniformes; family Botiidae; genus Ambastaia; species Ambastaia sidthimunki. Next base: position 4,120 of record JAZGTK010011553.1, on the reverse strand, counting down.
ACATATTCAACACTTTAATAGCTTTTATATTGATTTCATTTTATTACCAGTCGGCATGAGTGTATTTTATCTTGCTTAAATGGCTACTCTGCCGCATACGGACATAAATCACAAAATATTAATTTGGGATCCTGTTTTTTCATGGTTAATTATTTTATCTTAGTGGAAACGCATTAATAAATCATCGGATATTTGCAAAGAGGCCAGAGTGTGTTGCATTACCAACACCACATACACATAAACTGCTGGAATTATTTGAGTTCACATACTAGAATGTCTCACGCCTTAGAATGAAACATGACACTTTTTCTACTGTACCTTTAAGAAAATTCTATGTAAATGATGTCTTATGACTTTTTTGCATCTGTGTTTTAATAAACCGCCTGCGTGAACTGGCCAGACAGATTTGTGCTGGAAACTTTGGCAGATATCTACAACACAGCCTTCTTGTCTGTATCAAAAGAATAAAAAAACAGATTTTTCACGATCATCTGATTCCATGGCACGACTACAAAGGTTGAATAAAAAGAACCATAAATATTGAGTGTGAGCAGTCACGATACTCTGATGGTTTCTGATGTGTTATATGGCAGCTGTATGAGCAGAAAATGATGAAAAAAGACAATGATGTCAACGGAGGTATGATATTATCAGATTTTGACACAAATCTGCTGAACATACATGTTGCCTCTGTAGGTGCAATGTGTTAACTTCACAGAAGTGCTAACAAGCTAACGATAAACTATGAAACACCTAGAAATGTAATGACATTTGTTATAGACTTAATTAATTGGAATCTGTCACCGTATTTGCCACCTTCTGTATTGACTTGCATAAGCAATTAACATTCTTACAGAGTTTGTGTTCAGAAGTCAGGAAGTGTTCATTCGTATCAACAGGAACCTGAGGGAGATGCTTGTGTTTCTGTAGCTCAGCTGGTAGAGATTGTGTTAGCTGCACAAAGTATGTGGAACACACACTGATGAAATGTGTAGCTTGAATGCTGTACTATTTACATAAATACATACATGTAAATGATTCAGTAAACCAGCAACAAAATAATTGTTATAATTATGCATTCTAGATCATAATTATTAATAATTACTCTTTTTGTACACTTCTACATTTCCATACCATTGATTATTAGTCTATTTCTGTGTGTGTGTGTGTGTCTTAAAAGCAGATAAACAAAGATAATTTGTTACATTTGTTTTGGATCAAGGCCATACAGTAGCTTTCCATCAATTAAAGCTGCAGGGAAGAAAAGTTTGGCTTGAAACCAAATCTGGTGCTAAATTTTTGCTCTCGATTTCATTGCACTAAGAGAGGGGAAATAAATCGGAATGACAGGAATCATAACGGGACAAACAGCATGAGAACTACAGCAAACATCTGCAGAAACTGTCCAGGGCTGGTTTCCTACTTCAGGCTCTACAGAAGCTACACACTAAAGAAAAGAAGTTTGCTAAGCAAGTTAAAGTTAGTTAACTAGTTAAAGTTTTCCTGTAGCTCAGTTGGCAGAGCATCACATTAGCAGCACAAAGGTTGTGGGTTCGATTCCCAGGAGGACATAGCTAAACATGTTCATAACTAGCTTAAATAATAGTAATAAATTGTTTAATGGCACAGTTAGTCAAATATGTTATACATCATGTTATCCATAATTAAAAAAACAATGAGTTCTACAATTATTTAAATACAAACACATAAGTCAAACTTCTTATTACCTCCTAAAATCAACATGACATTCGCAACCCATCCTGACATTTTTAGTTTGGATCTAAAAATACCAGATATTTAATGGAAACAAACCCGAGTCTGCATGAAGACTCTGAAAAATGCTACAGTTCTTTATAAAGCCTCAAAACAGACTCTCAATCCAAAAGCTTTTACTCATCATATAACCCGCATTACAGGTTCAGCTGTACCAGCTACAAGGTAATTTATTTTAGATCAAAAAGACAAAAACAAACATGATAAAGCCAGAAAAAAATCTCAGAAGAAAAGCTGAGCAGAGGAGCATGATGGAGGCCAAACAGTCGACAAGAGGAAGAGAAGAAGAGAGAGGGTGATGTAATTAACGTGGGATGCAAACAGAGAAAGAAAATGATTAAACTGTGGGAGGAAGAGAGAGAGAGGGAGAGAGAGAGAGATCGAGCACATATTGTAATCCTGGATCATAATTACCTGTACATCTGTCTACAACATGCCTACATGTTTTCACCCACTATAAACACAGCTTTTATTCTCCAGAGTTCCTTTCTCACTGTGAGGGATGTGTCACAAAATTAGTATGTTTCTGTTTTTGTTTTTACTTGAATGTTTGCCATCATAGCCTGGCAACTACACAAAACACACTAGGAATCGCATAGCAACACCCTGGCAACCACTCAGAACATCTTGGAACAGCATAGCAATGCCATAGCAACCGCACAGAGCAGTCTAGCAACCACATAGCATCCTCTAGGAACATCTTAGCAACCGCAAAGCAATTTCCACAATGTTTTAGCAATGTTTTATCCCTAATTTAAATGCCGCTCATCGACTGTGACTATACACACTGAGATGAGTGTCAACCGAAGCCTTTGACTCTTTGCTCGTGAACCTTTTCAAAAGGAAATCTAACAGATAAAATCTAATCTTTCTCACATCACATTTGGAAAAAGTCAAGCTGGCAATACTGTCTAGATGGAAAGGCAAAATGCCACGCTCTTTAAATTTGATCTTGAAATCAAAGCCTTTTTGAATAGTTGAGTCAGATCCGTTGGCCCCAGTTGTTGCTGGTCTTTTCCAAATGCTTTGTGTGAGATGAACTTAGTTTATAGCTGATAGGAGCAATTAATCAAAACCCTTCAGAGCAGCAACAACACGGGTTAAATAACAAAAGAGTCAATGCAGGAATATCAACAGTTTCATGAGTTTGTTTTGAGCAGATTCTTGATAGATTAGGGGTCATTTATTCCCTGAAAGTTTTCCATCTACTAGCAGAAATCACACAAAACCAATTACATAACTTTTGATTTTGCGATGCAGACTTTGACCGTTCAGTGTATAATTATGCTTATTGCAATGTAACATTAGCTTGGTAAGTTGCTCAACTTTATTTGCATCAAGAACAGTCTTAAGTTTCAAGGCGAATAAACAAGTCAGATACGAGGAACATTCTGTGAATATTGAACTTCTGACTTTCAAACTAGTGGCTATTTAATTCAGTATTCTTTATACCATTAATTAAAGGTAGGGCGAGCAATTTCAGAGATGCTAGCAATAGTAAGCTAGCTTTGAAAACATAAGATCCCGCCCTCCCTTAAGAGCGATCTCCAAAGACACGCCTACTACAACACGTGCACACAGAAGTATGCAAATACATAGTTTGACAGGCAAGTAGCACATCCTATCATTGAATTGCATCGCACTGAAAGCAATGTGATTGGACAAAAATGTTATGGTCCTGCACCTTCCACAGAAGATACATAAAAATATAAATAAATGTATACCTCTTTGTGACTGATATCAGGATTTGAACAGACTTTCCTAATAATTTATTATTAGACGTTTCTAATAATAAGCGTTTCATAATTTTTGATATCTGTATTATTGGCTTATTGCAGTTATTAGTATAAAAAAATGCCTGCAAATGTAACGATTATCTGCTTATGTTGACAGAGACCCAATACTTAACAACAATTTTATTAAAACTATAGGGATTCAAGACAATTTACATCATAAACATTTTACATGGCTTAAAAAAAGTCACACGTAAAAATTTGCAAAACAATGACTTATTAGACAAATTACACAGAAATTAATTTTGCTGGTGTTTGATAAACGAGGCCTAATAAATAATCAGGCTTCTGTCGCCACAAGCAGGTTAACAGTATAATTTAAAAAGACAAAACATAAGACATGATGGGCACATGTAACACTCTTCTTAAGCAATAAAAGCTGTTATGATACATGCTTTATAAAGTTACTAATATAAGCACAATTAACATGCTTCTTAAAATAAGTTCACAGGGTACCATATGTCACTCAAACGTGTCACAACAGCTTTATATATATATGTGTGTGTGTGTGTGTGTGTGTGTGTGTGTGTGTGTGTGTGTGTATAACATATATA
>JAZGTK010011552.1:0-15525 GCA_036877625.1 Ambastaia sidthimunki | reverse complement strand
ACACACACACAGTGTCATCATGAGCCGCAGCCTGTGGCACACTCACTCTATCAGCGCTCCGGTGTCTCCGACATTCTTCCAGAATAATCCGTTACTCCTCTCTGTCACGCAAGCAAACAACCGCAACAAAACTCTGCACATTCTGACAGGCATTTCACTGTATTAATGTAAAACCAGATCTATACATTCTGAGAATGATTGCCCATACAAAACTTGACTTTAGGATGTTGCATTTGGTTGTCAGGACACTGGTATTCAGCTGTCCTGAGCATTTTTTAGCATGTTGCCATGATGTTGCTAGGTGTTCTGGGTCGTTGTTTATGATCCACGTCAAAAAAGCCAAACAGGAAGTTCAAACTGCCAAACATAAGGTCAGAAAAGCCAAACAGGAATTCTCTACAAATGCCACTAATAATCAATAATTCAATAGCAACTGCAAAAAATAGGGATTTGAGCAATGTGCAGGGTGAGTAGCTAACAATAAAACAAGCATTGGTTGTTTAACTTCTCCTTTAGCAAAAACAGAGTATTCCATTGTTTTTATTCTTGTGATATTATGCATATGTCTGTCATTTCTTACACCAACTATTTCTGTAAAGAGAAGTCCTTCTAACCCTTTCCACTTGTATCTGAAACGCTGTGTTTCTCTGTTACCTGTATGTCTCATACCCAGCAGTCATTAATGATGTCACAATGTCTCTCTGGTGCCTCATTTGCATAGTGTGCAGTGTGGACTGAATCACGGCTGCTTTGGATCAGATGCCATTTTTTTTCAGGAGAACTCAGCCTCTCAATAAAGCTGGAGAAGAGACACAGCTGACCTGACCTCCCAGTGCACCCCAGAGATGTTCTGCTCTCTTCTCTCCTCCTCTCCCTCCTTCTCATTTTCTCTCTGCTCCGTGGTTCGAGCTGTCAGACAGCGACAGCCCAGGGTTTACCACAGTATGTTCAACATCCAATCAACCGGCAGCTAAAGCTGCTACTGACTCTGTGGAAGCAGAGAAAGAGAGCGAGAGAAAATAGCTATCATGCATCTTGTGGAGCCATAACATTTGTGTGCGTAATGTGATGTGCCACTTTGAATGGGACACATCTGTTGACTCGTTTGGGAAGTGTCGGAGGGAGAGAAATGCATGCTTGATTACAGTATATATCTAAACCTCAGCCCTCTCATATCTTGCTGTGTTTTGCAAATGTATGCATATTTATGTGACTCCTATCTTATCATTGGCACTGGCTCTGATGAATTATTAAACTGTGTAAATTACAAAAAAGCCATAAAAGTACTTAATATTTTCCTTCATGTACCATATAACATCAAAAGCAACTGAAAACAGCTGCCATATTAGCTCAGCTAGTTAAACGCGGTTAGGGTATCTAGATATTTTTTCAAGATTTAAAAAAAGGCCACTGTAATTTGAATGTTAATAAATGCTTGTTAAACAACAAAAACAATATTGCAATGTCAGTTGCTGTGTGTGAAAGTCTGACAAAGTGACAAACAACTCCAATGCAAAGTGAATCAAACATGGTTCATTTATACATGGTGTTTACACAGGACACAATATTCTACTGTAAACATGTTTGTAAACTGTTAGAATTTGATACTTTTTGTTTGGAATTTTGTTTGGTGCTTTACCTTCAATGCACAGTCAGTCTAGTGCCACATGCAGTAAAGATGTTGATTTCAAATGATCATAAATATCCATTTAATCCAGCACACTTCTCTGTTCTCTCCCTTACTGTGAAGTCAGAAGCCATTTTAAAAGAATAAGAAATAACAATTAACTGTGTGAGCCGTTTAAATGATTCAAAAGGAACCACAAACTGATTTAAACCTTTTGGCAAGTGATCAGTTCATTAAAAAGGCTCAACTCAAGTGTGATTGATTCACAATTCTGGCATCACTAGAATACTTATGATAAAAAGCATTCAACAGAAAGCGCCCCATGGAACAACCAACTAAACACATTCAATAACCGACAAGAGACAATGAAAAACACAGGAGTATATATACTCTAATCAAGGAAAAACAAGGAATACCCGGACACCGTTAGGGCGGGGTAACGCTAGAGACTACAAAGACCAAAAAACAAAGACTACAAAACAAGATTTCAAAATAAAAGACATGACACTCAAGCAAAAAAATAAAAAACACACACAGTATACAAATAACATCTGGATTACCAAAATATTGTCTAAGACATTTTGGAGAGTTTACCAATGGCAGAAAAGGTACAGAATTTAAAAGCACCTCAACCCTGCATACTATTTATTACTTATGGTGCCTGGCCTATTTATTTTTAATTTAGACTAAAAAAAGAAAACTGAAAAAAGATCAGTATACTTTTTCTGCCTAACATTATCTTTTGTATTTCAGGAAATAAAGTCATGGGTTCAAAATGACATGAAGGTGAGTAAACAATGACTAAGGATGAGTAAATGTGTTAATTTGGGGCTGAACTATTGCTTTAATACAGACCCTGGCTTTTGTGTTGAACTTTGTCATTTTACTCATATGGTGAATGCATCATCTACATTCAGATACAAAGTATAAACACAAGCTGAGATAAAAATAATAATTCCTCATTTCGTATTTTCTTCCTTGCTTCTCCCTTTTCTCCCAGCTGGATGAGGTGGTGTTGTAAGTGAGATAATTTTTCTCGCCCCTGGAGGCCCAGGCTGTTGTGTTGTGGCATTAGACATGAATTGTGGTTCGTTCCAGCAGATTATTAAAATTCTTAATCTCTTCTTCTTCTGCCGCCTCCCATTCAAATGTGCTCGGATCGTCTGTTAATGTACAATTCATTTCTAGATATTTCTCTCCTGGTCTCAAGAAATATCACTGGGGCTTTACATGGAATTATTTGAATAAGAGGGATTTAAATTTGTATGTCTTTGTTTCTTCTAAAAGATGCCAAATGCATTTTACCTGAATTTCCAAAAACGGGTGAAATAAACCAGAAACTAAAGCTGTTGGTTCGCCATTCTCCACCTAACAGCCTGAAACAGGTCAAGCTTTAGCCCTGCTCCAGCTTAACCCTGAACTCCAGATACAAGCCCCCAGAACCTTCTAATGCAAGGAAGATATCTCCATTACCTTCAAGAAAACCATTGCCAGTTATGACCATACAGACCAACTGTGTCTCTCTACTTTACAGGTATGGTATTTTTGAACCAGAGACAGGGTTTATTTGAACAGTTTTTTAATGTGCTGAAATGATTTCACTTATCAGTGCATTGTGCTGGTATGCATTAACCTGGTGGAAAGCAGCTTTGGAGAATGTTCAGTGATGTCCTGAAGTCTTTAGTGGAGCACATTTATCAGCTGGAAACAGTCACAGGTTTGAAGTCAGCTAATCCCCGCTTTGATTAGCATTCACACTCTTCTCTGTCCTCAGTAAATACTCACAAGACTCTCTCAATGGCACAATATAACTGTTGAATGTTTTCAGTTATTTGGAAACTAAGGTGTGAAGGTCAAAAACTCAATCAAAATGTTCATTTATTACTACCAACTGGCACTGGGGGGGTTTTGTTTTAAATTAATTTGTCTGGTTTTGTCCGCATTTGTTTTTGTCTGTGAGTTTATTGTGAATCATCTGCTAACTTCTGAATTAGTTTAAACTGTCTTCATTTTTTGGCATCATAGACCAGTACAAGTTAAACAGTCCAGGAGTGTCTCTCTGCCAGAGTACATAAAAAACGTGAAGGTTATTTAATCCCTTGTGCCTGGAAATATTTTTATTTCATTGGCATGACAATACACACAAAAGAAACAATTATTTCATATCTTCCTATTGAAAATGACTTTCCCTGCATTAGCTAATTAACCACATCCAGCAGGTATTAATGAGTGCTTTGTTAAGCACTATTACAGTGTTACCACACTAGTGGCTCTTCACTCAATAAAGGGCTGTTCACTTTTATATCAGAGTAATAGAGCCAATCATTTTAAAATCTGTGAAGTTCATTTATAATATCAGTTACAGTCTCTTTTTTTAGACATAGAGCGAGTTACTTACACCCGCATACAATGAATGATTGTTTAGGTAGCTGTAAAATACATCCCATAATACCAGCAGGCTAGCGCAGCAGCAGTATCTGTTTGTCTCTTTGGTTTAAAGATAATCAGGTATGATGGAGCTCTTCACCGTGTCTCCACAACAGAAGCAAAACATAGAGGAAATTGGCTCATTTAAAGAGCATGTTCACATGATTACATGATTACTGAATGTGTCCTTGTATCTGTTTGTCATTTAGAAGGAGAAGCAAATCAAAGAGAGCTGATACTGCAGTCATAACCTCCACATGAGATGCTGCGGGCCACCGTCTGATGTTAGCATGAGGATGGTGGAAGTAACATCTACAGAATTAGTTTGTTGGTGCCAAATATATCTCCTTTAAAAATCCTTTCTTTAGGTTTATTAAATATTCAATTTACATTTTGCTGTTTTGTGTCTTAACTCAAATGTATTATTCTTCATTTACAATTACATTTTTTATCTAAATAGAGATTTTGTAACAGGTTTTAGATTTTTGATTAGATTGTAGGTGCATAATCAGATTTGTATGCATTCAAACACTTGTGAATCTCTTTTTGGACTGCAAAAAAGAAAAGGACTGCTTAAAATTTGTAGAGTAATTTAGCTGATTTACTTCACATCCAGAGCTATTGTTAATCTCTTCCACGGCAGCACATTATTTTCAGCGTTTCTTTTGATAGCATTCAACTGCACAGTACTGCAGCTTTGATTTCTGAAGATTTACATGGGGAATGTGACAATGTGGATTTGTTGTGGTTGCCATGGAGATGATCATAGGGCCAACGAGTTAATATAGCATCATTTGATACGATGCTATACTGACAGACAGTACATCTTGAATTATTCTCTGTTGTTAAGAGCACTTTTTTTAGGACACTAGAAAACAGAGGGTGTCTAATTCAGTGAGGGGACCTAGCCCCACCCACAGCTAGTAGTACTATAACAGTACTGAGGAATTAGCCTCAAATATTTTTTCCCATTCAAGGCAGACAAAAAAAAACAGGTTTAGGAATAAATCCAGACTGAAGAATAGTTGACCCAAATATATTGCAATTTGCATTTTTCATGTTGTTCCAAACTGTATAACTAGTTTTCACAACTATATTAACACACAAAACAAATATTTTGAAGTTTGTTTACACAGCTCGTTTTCAAAAAATAAAAAGCAAACAGTAATCGGGGGCTGTCAATCTTTGGACAATACAAGATCAAAGTTATTCACACTGTTTGGTTTAATGTTTTTAATCTATTTGTGCTTCTTGGAAGAATGAAGGTCAAATAGGTTTAAACAACATTAGGGTGGGTAAATAATTTAAATAATGCCAGTATGTTCATATTGGGTGCATTATAAAAATGGAGAAAAGGAGAAAGAAGAATAAAAAAAGAATAGAAGGGACAGTTATCTTCTATAACCTGTGAAAAGCAAACAGGTGGAATAGCCTAATACTCTGACTGAGTGTGGTCTATTCATGTCAGTGGTGCTGTCAGAGACAGATGAGTTTTCAAAGAATGTTTATCCTGCACAACATTCACTCCCAAAACTAATAATTATAGCCTGAGCAAACACCTGTTATCTCTCTTTCATTTCTCTTTCGTTAGTCAAACACTAACAAACCTTAACTTTAATTAAACTCTGCCAGTGTTTAATAAGTTCAACTCAGACACAGGACCACACAGGACCACAAATCACCTCAGAAAAGATAACATTGTAACTTAAAAAATTAAACCAGCCTTAGGTTTAAGTTCTAGCTGGATTTCCAGCCTAGCCAGGCTAGCGTCATGCTAGTTAACCAGTTGGTATCTTAGCCTGACCAGGTGGCCAAGTGCCCAAAACCACTCAAAATCCAGCAAAACAGACCAGCTAACTATTGTAGGCTGGTTTAAGGTAATATTTTCAGCAGGAAACACAACATTTGGTTTGAACTGTCAATGATATGTAGGAATGAGACCCCTGTGCTTTTTCTTCTTAACTGCAGAACAGTCGTGTTGAAAGTCTACATTAAAAGGGCAATAAATCACCAGAGATTGTTTGTAACCTCAGGGAAACTCTTTTAGAGGCTCTTTTTAAGAGAACCTGTGGTAAAACATTCAATTTAGTGTTGTCGTATTATTGTTTTTAACACTTCCACAGAAATTGGGAACAAACCCCCCCTCGGCCGTTCTGATGAAATGGGAGATATTCTGTGGCGTCCTGTATCTTCATTTCTTAGATCATCATGTGCTTGTTAGATATTGATCACAAAAGAGGATGGTTTAATTTTGCAGATTTTTTTTTCTTTCCTCCCCTCTGCTGTTTCTTTCCGAATCTTTCTCAAAACGAGAACGTGTTTCAGCTGATTCAAAGAGCACATTTAGACAATGAGTACTGATAAATACGAGGCGTCACATCTCACGTCTTTGAATAGAAGTGTGAGAATCTCTATTGGAGTTGTCACATTCATCTTAAACAGCTCTGTGCTCTGTGTGTTTCCCTGCCGATGCTATCTGGAACAGAACAAATGCAGTTCCCTGTTTTATTTCAGCATGGGCTTTCATCTGTGCCGAGCCTTATCTGAGCACAGAAAGGAAAGTGGGAAGTGTTGTGACATTTATCTTACTGCGTATGTCTTCTTTCTTTATCTCTGCTGAGGAGATACTGTACTGTAAGTGTTTATAACAGCAAAAAAATGAAGATGGAAATGAGATGCAGGGCCTGGAAAGGCTAAAGGTTCACCAGTGGCAATGTTTCAGGTAAGACTTATGCACGCACAGTCATGTAAACAAGGATAACATCTTGAACGTATGTGCTGGTCAAAAATTAAGAGATTGTTATCTGTAGTTGATTATTTTATGAATTGTTGACAGTGTAATGCAGTCTATTAAAGGACAGAGAAAAGCTGCAATCTGTAACATTTTGGATTAAAAAAACAGTTACTGAGCAATTAGATTTATTAGTTTTTAATACTGTCTTTTTACGACACCTTGATTCACAATGGTATGTTTATAATGATTAGTTTTATTTTGAGCTAACAGGTCAATATTCACAGGAAATGTCAGTTTGACTTGTGACCCGATCAGGCAAAATAAGTCGGAAGTCGCCGATAATGGGCCAATAATGGGCCGATAATGGGCCGATAATGGGCCGATAATGTGAAAAAACTATTTTAGCTAATTTCAAAGAACAGACATTCAAAAATAATCTCCCAAAGTTTCGTAGTCCAGATTATTGAGTAAATGTATTTAAATGACTATTAAAGTTAACTTGCAACTCTCAACTCTCAAGTACTAAATTCACACGCACACTCCGTGTTGGGTTCTGCCTCTTTAAGAATGCGATGCTTTAGGCGTATGTAATTCTGAATCATTCAAAAAGAAGAAAACTGATGCACAGCACCAGATTTATTGTTAAGACTTTAAACGATCAAGTAACATCCAAATTGCTATACATTCCTTATTCTGATCCCAGCGTGGAAATCTAAATTTTGAAATTTTGTGACATCCAACTCATTTTGCCAGATTGGGTCACATATGTAAACAAAAGTTTGTAAGTTTAGTAAGTATGGTTTAAAGCTACAATCTGTAACTTTTTGGTTAAAAATGAACAAAAATCAGTTTATCAAGATCAGGGTGTTTTCTTCCCGACACAATCTCCCTCCTGAACTGTATTGCCCAGGTTTTATGATAAAAGCTAAAATATGAAGTCACTAAATCTCTTTTGTAGAGTTACACACTGTGGCCTCTTGGAACAGCTGAAAAGTATAACTGAAGGCATATTTAATGCCTGTCATAGGGTCAGGGACGATTCCTAAATCTTGTTGATTAAATTCAGACTACACTAAAAAGAGACTCTGGATTCTTGGAGGTGTTTAGCGTGGCGGATGCTAGGCCCCATGCAGTTACTGTAGCTAAATGTCAAACTTTGCTTTGAAGATCAGATGGAAACCAGAATGATTTGATAACAAAAGAAGGCTTGAAGGGATAGAAAAAGCAGTAGATTAATTGTGAACATCTACTGGTTCACACAAAGCATAATTGTGGTTTGAGAGATGTTGGTGCTTTTTCATAAGGTATTTATAAAACTGTCTTCAGGTTCAACCCTTCACCAACTGCAAGATTAGCATAGCCACAACAACATTTATCTCCATGTCATATCCCCATAGTTCAAAAACACTGGTTTGTGCTTTAAGTAAAAAACAGTTAAGTCACCTAATTTTTGAAGGAATCCATCCTATTACGTTTAGTTCTTGTCTGTAAGTGTTTTGTTTTTGCTGTAAAAGGCTTCCAGTTGTACTGTAACTATTTCAAGGGTTTTGCTGTGTCTGTGAGGTACAACATGAAAACCTTTCTCCTTGTGATGCTGCGTTGAGTCACTTTAAGATGTTTTCGTGAAATCAAAGAAACAAGAGTTCTACAGGCTGCTTGTGATCAATAGCCCTGGTTCACATTGCCTTTTTGATTTATTGCTAATGTCACAGAAAATGTCATAAAAGGTCTAAAAAATGGAACAAACGTACACAACCATAAGAAGCAACCTGTGTTTTTTTTTAATGAAATGAACAGGAAAACAAATAGCCTGCTAAGACGTGCGCCATTTATGCGGGGAGGCTAACAGTATTGATGTGCTGTATCAGAGCGCCTGCAAATACACTAATATATAGTGAAAATGTCATCTGTCCAATCAACACTCCCATCTACTCAACTAAGATTGACTGACAGCTCCAGAATGAATGATACTCTGTGGAAGGGGCCCTCATTTGCCCATGAGTGTAAATAAATACTTTCCATGTTTATTCTGTTCAGCCTATTCTGTTTAGCAGTGGACTAGCAGCTAATATTTATTTTATAACACTTTAGAAGCTACAGTAATCTAAATGTCATCATTGATGAATCTAATGGTAGCAAGTTTTGCCACTGAACACCTGGTTTAGGTTAAAAGCCACACCAGCACCAAACCACTACTGGCCAATATAAACCAGTCTACACCAGCACAGACTAGCAAGTTTTGAAGTATATAGCATATCTTCAACGTATCTGTACTTGTATTTATTTTACAGAGCTTTAATTGATATAATAAGAAGCCACCAATGGTTTTATCTGTGGTGGTCAAAAGATTTTTGCACATGTAAACTGTGGCTACCTAGCAAGAACAACGAAAATAGCATAGAAACCTTCACAAACTTTAGTTATTATCATGCTAGCATGAACGCAGCTTCTGAGCTGTGGACTTGTATTAGCTGGCTGGTCAATCAGAAGTGGAGGGTTTCTGGGTAGGAGATTTTGTTCATGTTGATTGGCAGCTGCAGCAGGAGCAGCAGATGGTTGGGCAGAAATCCAGGGCACAGGGGATGAGATTCTCCGAGTCGCCCTGAGTGCCTGTGGCCTGTTAGAGGCAGAAAGGAAAGGACATGACCTATGTGACCGACAGCCACATACTGTAATCCTTGTTACTCATCATCACAGACACACGAGAGTGTGTGGCTGAAACCTAACATGATCTTGTACTGTAAACATATGAAATTAACACAATATATTGTAACAGTGGAATGTTGAGATGAAGATAATTTATAATAATTTATTCCTTAATTTAGTATATTTCAGACAAAAATTATAATTTTTGGAAAAAAAAAAATAATTTATTTGATAGTATTGTGCTGTGTCAAACTGTAACAGACCAAATTTTCAAATAAAAAAACATGTATTGAGAAATACAAGAAAATATGTAAAAAATGATTAAAACTTAATCTTTATCAAAGTCACTTTATCAACATCTTTTCATTCTTATTATTGACAGAACCGAAAAAACCTTTTGCACCGCAACAGACATTTACACTGCAATGCACTTCCACAATCTGTAAACATTAGCAGCTGCTACCCTGATGTCCTTCTTGCTAAAAGGTCCCCTCTCACCTGCCTGTAGCTTGGGTCAGTGCTGGTCCATGAGCAATCCATCACAGAGCGTGCTCAAATTTGGTCCCAAGACGGAGGCCGCTGGCAACAACATGTTAAGCAGGCCTTTTATTGTACTTGTACACATTTCCCTGTGGATGTCAAAGTGTGTGTGCATGTGTATGTGTGTAACAGGCTCTTCAAATGGCACATCATGACAGACCAGTTCCCTGTCTGTGTTGTGTGGCCCTATGGCCTCTCTTCTCGCCCTGATGGAGTTCTGGGTGTCTGACCGAGGGCACGGCAGCATGGCACACAAAAAAATCAATAATTGGGCAGCTGCATTGCTTCTGTGGAGCTTCCTTTATCTTCTCCACTTCATCCTCTAAGTCTCTTGATGGCTTGCAGTGTCTGACCTTATACCAGGAAGAAGGAATGTGAATGTGGATTGCATGTCTCTGAAGGGCAGAAGGAGGTTAGGGGTTTAAAAGTTTGAGCATGTTGTCCACACATGTGGTGCTTATGTAGAAGACGCAAGTTTGAATCTGGTTTGAAACATGTCCTGATTGTATTCTCACTCAGTAACCCCCCAAATTTCCTGTTCTTTCTCTAATGTTCCTGTCCAAAAAGGCAACTTAATTTTATTATATTTGTTAAATTTGTAATAGGTCCTATTTACACTTGATATTACCATCCATTCTGGGTGTCCTGATCCCAAGTGGTCAGCCAAGGCAGATTGGATTTCAAGGTTCCTGATTTTAAATTGATTTGTATATTTCAAATATACCTCCAAATGTTGATCTCACCACAAACTTACAGCTGTGTTAAATGAACTTCATGCAGCTACATGCAAACATGGTAAATTTCACTGAATGCAGATGTCAGACTAGCTGAAAATGTTCTGTGCATGTACATGCTTTTTTAGGATGGTTATTTTAACATTTTAAAGTCACACATTAGTGATGGAGTTAAAAACTTGCAAGCAAAATTGTTTTTTGACAGGCAAATAAGCAGGCTTTCACTCTTGCTACATCTGAATGTGGTTAGAGTGTCAGATCACAAAATATTGTAGACTGCATTTTACATATCTAGGTCTAACCATTTGTAATCAGATCACCTGAGATATTGCTAAATGGGCCATGCACTGCAGTCCTAGATTATATAGCCCAGAGGTGTCCAGTCCTGCAGGATTATTGTCACTGCAGAGTTAAACTCCAACCCCAAATCAAACACACCAGCCTATAATTTTCCAGTAATTCTGAAGACCTTGATTAGCTTCAGGTATGTTTGGTTGGAGTTAAACTCTATATGGAGTAACGCTCCAGGAACAGGAACGTTACCAATTTTCCTAAGCACTAATATTGGTATTTCCTTATGCCGCTTACTCAGTATCTTCTGTTGTCTATTTATCCCAAAGTTTGGCTTTCCACATATGGTGTTGGCTTGAGGAACTGTCTTCCATCATGTAGATAAAAGCAAAAGATGAGGGATTTTGTCAGTTTGACAGTGTATTGCGGAGGAGGGGCCAGTTCGCTATAAAGTTGGGCCACTAAACATGGAAGTAATAAAGGAAACCATTGCTTCTTATTATGGTCGCTACACACAAGAATGGTTCCTCTCTCCTCTTAAAAATGAGAAAACAAGTAATGGATGGACTGGCGTTTTAATTCAGAGAACAGGAGAGGAGATTCAGAGAACTACAGAGAGGCTCATAAAGTGGAGGTTGATTTTCTGGTTGTGTGGGTTGGCAGTACTGGTTAAATATAAGTCAGCTTTGAAATAATCAGATTTAAACAAGTGAAATAAACCCTCTATACATACAGACACTTTTTTGACACTTTAACATAATATATTGTGGGGGGAAGGGAAAAGCTTATATTTCATGTAAGATTTTGATGTGTGTCCAGTCCCAATGGGGATATCTATGAAAAATCATCTATTGTTCATACACATAGGAAAGATAAATTCAGAAACAATATTTGTTTTATATCTAAAAGAACAATAACAATAAATACAAATGTTAAACATGCGTCTATACAGTTTTGACTAAATTTTAGATGTCTGTCCTCACATTTGCCCAGACAAAAACTAAGAGAATTCAGTGTTAATTATGTTAGATGTATATATGTTAGAAATGTTATTATTCTTTTACTGTATGTCAACAAATTTGTAATTCTTCTCAGCAATTTGAGGTGAAACATCTAGATCAAAGCTGATACTAAAATAAAACGTAACCGAGAACTATCTCTTTGAGCTATAAAAGAGCAACTTCTGAGCAACAAATCAGTCCTTGGGGTGTAAGCTTTGAAGCATTGAATGCATCTCGCATCTGTAAAGTCACCGCATACATGAAAGAGCCCACAAAATGACTGCGACGGGCCGTTTGATTGACAGATGCAACAATTGCACTTCACAAGCCTGAGTAGTCAAATAAATAACTTATTTACAAATGCGGAATGCCGAGGAGCTCAAGGTTGAGCGTGAACTTCAGACGTTTCGCTTTGGCAAGTTTGATTAAAGGAACTGCAAGGAGCTCTATTGCGTCTTAAAGGTCCTCCAAAGGTGTTTCCTTTCATCTGCATAGCAATAAACAAAAGATGCAAGAGCATCTACACACTGAGGTTAAGTGTGTGCTTCACTGCCCTTGATCTGTGATAGACGTGTACAAGCATCTACATTTGCCAAGGTGTTTATGTGGGTGTTGGTTCACGATTCGAAGAGAGTTTTGAAAGGCGGAAGCTGTTCTAAATGCGCTGTTGGCAAGATATCAGTGTTTTAAATTTTAGCTACATGTGCTTGGAGTGTGTCTGGATTAAGGTTATAGTTTATAACTCTGCTTTTAGTTGATTAGCACAATTATAGACAAAATATTGTATCAACATGTTACCTGTATGCAGAATTTGTCTAGTAAAAACACAATACTAGGATGTTCTGGGTGGTTGCCAGGGTGTTGATTTACAGTTGCTGGGCTGTTAAGGGTTTCTAGGGCATTATTGAGAGGTTGCCTGGGTAGTTTTAATACATTGCTGTGTGGTTGCTAATGTGTTGCTAGGTGGTTGCTTACTGGGCCAGCAACCATCCTCAAATTATCCATGATACTCTGTCCCTAAATTTGTCTTGAGTTCTTAGATCAGCGTATGTCCCTTTAAAGTAAAGTCCCTTTAACAAGTCCCTAATTTAGCTATTAGCAATAACAGTGATTCTTAATTCTTGCAAAAATAAGCAACATCTTTAGGTCAGAGAAATACAAATACAGCAACAAATACAGAGTAATTTGCAATATAATTTCCTTGTTAGACTAGAATGTGCACAATAATTTAGCATCCAATGTTCATACATTCCTTTGAAGGCCCATCAAACTGACTTCTGCTCATTTACTAATTAATCTTGTTATACATTTATTTATTGTCCGGAAATAAATTATACAGCAGAGCTACTTTTTTCCTGCCAAATCTGATTCTGTCAAATCAAGCAATACTTTGATCAATGCTTAATTGGTGAAAAGAGTGAAAACAGGAACTCCATTCACTCTTTGTGAATGCAACTGACATATGGGGTCCAGACTGGATAATTTATTTGAATTCTTTCCTTTATGCATGCTTAATTGGCGGAGAGGAGAAATGGCTAATTAATGCCGGTGGAGTGATTAAGGACACAAGGGCCGCAGCTTTCAACCTGTCAATTAAAAAAAGCCAGCCATCAGCAGTCTCCTGATAATGGCAGCAACTGACAGGAATATTTTTCTGCTGGTTAAAACCAGCCTGCAGCTTTGACAGACTGACATGTGGCACTGCAGTCATGGGTCAGGAGAGATGACTTCTCTATTGTGTTTCCTCAGGCAGTTTCAAAAAGTCTGAAAGCAACACTTAATTTAAATGTTGTGGTGTTTGTTTATATTTAAAAATATAGTAAGTACTTTATGCTTTATTATTTTACAAATAAGGTTAAAATGAAGTTTTTTTTATGGTTTTATACTTTAGAAATTAGGTAGTTTTTACAAGCAAGATGCCTAGTCAAGTTGTCCAATATCAGTCACGTGTCCCTCTCTTTGAACAAATTCCCTTTGTGAGGCAACTAACTAAGCCGCCATATTGTTTACACCCCTCAACATTTCCATTCATGCCGGAGTATAGCTTTTCTCTACTTGAATGGAAAAGGGGTGAAATCTTCACAATTGCCGGTTAAAAATAGTTGCAGTAACAAAATCTTCCCTTTTTTAAAACAACTTCCCTATTCAGCCCCATCTTCCATTACTTAGTTAAACAGGTAGTTGTGCCTCAAACTGACACCATAAGTTAAGTATACAAAAACAGTATACTTTACTTCAAAGTCTGTATCTTCATACAGCACATAAATATTACAGTGTACAAGGTCACATAACTAAGCATTGGCCACAGTGACCTGTCTGTCTAGCTGTTCCGCAACACTTTCAAGTGCATTCTGTTCCTTCCTGGTTTCCATGACAACCAAACTAAAAAGATAGTGTACTTTACAGCAGGATGCTGGCTGCATGGAAGGGTTGTTTACTGGCGGTGAGGGCTACTATATTCACTGCCGTCACGCAAGCATGTTAATGCCCTCACTCACTCGCTCTCCTCACATCTGCACAGACCGAGCATGATAATTACAGTCTCCATGGCAATACCATTATGATTTTTTCCCCTCTCTGTTTTTGGAATTGAACATTTGTAGTTATGACTATTATTCTCAACAAGGCATCTGCCTTCATGTGCCCTCAAATGTAATTTTCACGTAGGCAAGGACATCGGAAAATAACATCTGTGTCTAGCAATTTGCGGTCTGTTTGTATATTTCTCATTTGTTATTTATTTTCCTATGAATTGTGTTTTATCACTGTTTTTACCGTTTTAATGGTTGCGGTTCTTGGAAATACATCAGTTTAGATGTTTATATCATGGTTTCAAACATCTGTCTATGCTAGGTTCAAAAATATGTTTTTTGCTGCCACAACAATTACATTTTGAATCACAACATTGCCACTATTAGCCTCCCTCAGTTATATTAGGATCCATTTTTAAGTTTAAATTGAATTAAGAGCTAACTGTTAACACACAGATACCTTGCTGAAGCTTACTGAGGGTCTTCTGTTAGTTAATATTTGTCTATAGTGCTGATGTCTTGTGTGGTCACTACAAGGGTTGTTTGAACTTTTGAACCCTACTCAGAGGGCAAAGGGTAAACACAGTCCATGTAGACACAATGAGCTGTTTGCTGATCACACTTGAAGGTAATGTTTACTCTGCTTGGCTGCTCAGGTGATTTGGTGGAAAGCATCTGCTTTTGGGGCCGTAACAGTGGTCAAACTGTCAAGGAAGAAGTAGGCGTCTTGATTTCCCTATGGAGCTCAACAGCTTTTGATGTTTGTGAATGCCTGTAGAAACCTAAAAATCTTTTGAAAATGTAATTACATTCACATTGATGGGTTTTAATTCTGTAGCAATTAACAGGCAGCAGTTTTATCAAAAGCACGTTTTGCCCAAGCGTTCAGGTGCGTTTCTGCCTCTCCCCTTCCTCGACCTTGGGAGGGATGCCTTACCCAAACTCCCTTTCTTTTCTCTCCATGAAAGAATGGACCAATTAATGGATTGCTGGG
>JAZGTK010011550.1:0-15527 GCA_036877625.1 Ambastaia sidthimunki | reverse complement strand
TTATTTTAAAATAATGTCTGTACTGGTGATCATTACCATAGTGTTATGCTGTCATAGTATCACAACATAACATAACTTGTATCACATGTCATAAAAGTTTGTTTACAGATTCCTGCTAGCTTTGGGAAGCCAATACCCTCTATCATCTCACTGCTGTTGATACATTGATGTACCTAAGACAGTTAACATAAACTCACTCACAAGACCCACACAAGCAGACCTCACATGTGCTAAAGGAATGCTTTTAACAGTACCAAACCATATAATAACTTAATTTGGGATAATAAGTCCCAGTCAGCAGTAAAAAGGGCCCTATCCTTTTCTTGTTTCATAGATAAAAAGTGTTTGTGTTTCCCTGTATTACAACAGGACAAAGTGTGCAGGGATAGATTTAGCTGCATAGGGAACTCTGTGTAAAGTTCTCCTGTTCTTCTGTGCAGACATGCCACTGACAGTGACTATGGTGGTTAAATTTACTACAACCAAAGACTTGTACCGCCTGCAGTCAACAATGTACATCTGCTATAATTATTTTTAATTTTAGTTTGCATATTTTTTCCTGTACCCCCAACCCTAAAATATCCCTTCACCCATCCTTAGGAAGTAGTAATCACAAAAAGATTTTTAATATTTCATTTATTTCTTTTATACAGAAGGGGCTACTAAAAAACATAATGTCACATATTTTCCATTAAAAGCAGTCTCAAGTAATTTCTGTACTAAATTATGCTTAGATTACAAATTCATTTCTCATCCCATTATCTGATCTATGCTATCCACATTATTTTTAATACCACAGTACTCTAACTGTATGTCAACAATTGTCTCAGTTGGAAACATAATGAAATATAACTGAGAACTTCATTAAATCATATATGAATTATACATACATGAATTATACAATGACATGTGATCAATCGAATTTTCCTCGAAGCAGAAGCAGCAGACTCTCATTGACTCGTAAACAGTTGTTGTGCTTTTTCCAGTAGAGCTGAACTCATTTACAGTACAGCACAATGATAACTGATCGCTGGTTTATGCGCTCAGTGTAAAATGCCCCACTCAACATATAATGAGCTGTTGCCATTTTTTATCACATTGACAGTTTTGATTCTTATATTTAATGCAAAAGTGGAAACTAAAGTCCTATAACAAAATAAAACAAAATCAGAAAAGTTGAATGAGCAATATAGATAGATCTCCATATGGAATCAGGTATTAACATGGATTTGTTTAACTTCCTGTTAAGCACAAATGAAATCCTGAGCTCTGGTGTTTTTATTTTCATTCTTCTATCTGCTGATTGTCCTGTGGAGATATTTTGGTCCACACGTCTCCCTCTTAAAATCCTTTCCCATTCTTAAGCCACTCCTCTGAGGCGGCAACCGGCACCTTCACTCAACAGACCAAAATAGCCCAATGGGCAACTCTACACTAGAGCGTGTGTTTGTGAAGCCCACTCCCCATCCAAACCCAGCTCCTGCCCCGACACCAGAGCTCTGGGTGGGCAAGAAGATACTGACACACACACACAGATAGACACTGGGGCAAGGAAGAGACCAAGAACAGCCACTCATGTTTACACAGATTTTTTAAACGTTGCAGAGTGCTGCTGGACTAAGAGGAAGAATTGTGAGGAGTTACAATATTTCTTCAACCGTTTCGTGAGGAAAAGAGGAGAGACTATTTGAAGCAAACACAAAACGGTTGAAAAAGTTGCACTTTCATCATGAAGTTGTATGTGGCGCTATTTTTCGCTGGGCTCTTTGGTGCCTTAGCAACACTGTGTATTCTCTTGTCATTTGGCACAGACTATTGGCTCCTGGCATCAGAGACCTGCAAAACAACGCTTACTTACGAGGTGGGTGGAGACTTTTTTGTTATTCTAGGAGGGAAAAGAAAGATTACTATGTTGTAAACAACATGAACTTGTAAGTTTTTAATTGTTTTGAAGCTTAGTTATGGGTCAATATCAGAAGACTAGATCAACACAGTGTTTCTGTTTATAACATGTTTTTCAACTGTTGATTTCACTATATCTGTTTCAGACATTAATGTAAAGTCTCATTTATTCAAACTAAACTGCATCAATACTGTGTTTTTACTCTTTGATCCTCATTGGACCTAGATCTTTCAGAAGCCATGGTCATATTTGGGCAGTGACAGTAATATGACCAAGTCTCTGATCACTATTTACACACATTGAGTTGCTGTAAAACATACATCACATGCTGCAGTTTGATACCACACTTAATACTGAGCAATGAAACTGGAATCTCAATGGAATGTCTTCATAGGGGTCACACATGAATTAGGTTTCCCTCAGGCATTTAGAAGGGGTAAACCTACTTTTCATAAGAGCTGATTCGGTGATATGTCTGTGCATAGGGAAGCTTAAAGGTGGATGAATAATAATCATTACTAGATGAATTATTAATAATTATTATTATCATTATTATTAATATTATTTGTAGGGAACTTTTAAAATTCCTGGTGCAACTCTCACCAACTATTTCATTTACCCTTCTCCATCTACTGTGTCTTTTTGCAGCAAAATTTCTCTTTGCAGCATCTTTTTTTAAATGTGTAAATGTGTTTTAAAATATGATAACAGGATTCGTTTAAGTTGGCCATTAGCTGGTGCAAGTTTCACATTAACTTGTCATTAGCTTATCTGAGCTGGTAGGCTGTTTAATATGGAATATGGTCACTGGTTAATTACTGGTTAATTACTGGCTTACAGCTACAGTAGAAACCTGCTATCATGTTTCAAAACACAACTATCAGCTTAAGTTGGATTTTCAAACATGCATGAAAATATACTTTCTAAAACACGTCTGAAATCATATAATGAAGGATGTGTAATGTTTATCCCTTTCTTTACACTGTAGCTAAATGCATGAATGTCAAACTCCCACCCACAGACACTCCAGATATTTTTCAATGTATTCATTTTACTGGCTCTGCAACAGCTGCCTATTGATCTCTGAACTCAGCTCTCTGCTTTCTCACAACAGGGTTATATTGTGGTCAATCAGGACGAGGACCATAAAGATCAGGACATTACATTTCACCATGAGGGGTTCTTTTGGCATTGTACCTTTGATGAAAAAATGAAGGACAACGACCTTTGGAAGTTCTGGTTTGGTAAGAAAATTTTCCCTTTTTCTGATGTAATAAACACATGTAACACCAGTGAAGTTGAGAGTGTGTGAGTAATTACATAATTGAAATTGTGAAGGGATCATTGTACATGGTATTTGGCCCTCATGCCCCTAAAGCTCAGACTAAGATGTGTGTAAATATACATAAGTCAGAGGCTTTGATCTATTGCCCAGCTTAAGGCCACAGTAGCTTCAGAGAACTTCAAATAGCTGAAATAGCTTTAGAGATTTTATTAAACAGGAGTTAAAACTCTTTTGTTCTTCCTTTAGAAAATCAGCCACATGTGAAGTTCTGCAAACCTGCATATCTGCTCCCCTTCCCAATCCCTGACTACACCTACAACTCCACCAGCTATCAGACCACCATCAGTAAGATCTCTTTCTAATCATAATGTGTTGCTTATTGTTTATGGCACTGATCATTAAATTAAATTAGTGTGAATCCAAATTAGTTTGGCTGCATTTTTTAAAAACATATTCCTGGTCTCACTGTGGACAATTCTGTGGTGCACATTATTCTAAGTAAATATAATATAAAGTAAATCAATGCCTGTTAGTTAACATCAAGAAAGTCACTGTTTCACTGGGAAATACTGGCTTGTGTTTAGAAAACTTGTTCTATTATTAGTCTACAGAAGCTTCTGGAGTGTCTCTATGTTGTTGGGCGTAGTTGCTGTGGTGGCGGCTGGCTTCATTATCATTTGTGCAGCCCCGTTTTCCAGCCATTGTCTTTATAAAGCAGCGGGTGGTCTCTACCTCATTTCTGGTAAGTTTGATATTGAGGGTTATATATTAAGTTATATTATACGCTTAAATTTGGCCATCGTGGGGAAGACAATCACATATCTACCAGGGCAGCAAAGTGACAGTCTGAATATGTAATTAATGTTATGTAATTAATTTGAAGAGTTTTACTTTATAATCTAGGTTTATTAAATGGCAACACCATGTTACCAAATAGCATTGTTGTTTTAACATATTCAAGACTTTTCTTCTAAAAAATGTGATATGTCATTACCATCACAAGTCATTACCATCACACACAGTATTAAAAATCTACCTAAAGGCTGATCATGTCATCAAACATCTGAAATTTTTCTGATCCTCTCTTTCATTTCTTTCACTTTTCATTTCTTCAATTCTCCATGCTGTCTCTTTTCTCCAGGTTTCTTTCTTCTCATTGTGACTGTGTTGTATGTTATCTGGGTAGATGTTCTGGATGTGATGAGCTTGTATGTGGAATACCAGATGTCTAATAAGTGCCCATATTTTGAGCTCAATATAAGTTACGGCCTCTCTTTCATGTTTGCTCCTGTGGGCGTGTTCTTCTGTTTTCTGGCTGGGCTTCTTTTCCTAGCTATTGGCCGTACAGTCAAACATAATTACCTCTGAACCCTATGATGACTATTTAGAATCAGAGGAACTGTATCTGTTATCCACTGACATATCCACCATTGAAAGAAAACAGATTTGCTCTTTTAATAGTTGATCTTAAACTGTGAGGATGCATTGAGTGATCACATGATGGGGAAGAGTTAAGATTTGATTTGAATTTGCTTTTGAATTCTATAAATGTTGTTTTAATATGTCATTGGTGTTCTGTGGGCTGTGAGCAGTACTGTAAACATGGATCATGGATGGTTTGGGATCATTTCATGTACAGTATACGTGAATGTTGTTAGTATGATAGTATTATGCAAAGCATTAAATTATGTTAAATGTGTCTTTTATGAACTGTGGCATTTTTGTGCAATGCCTGGATTGGAATAATGAAATATGTATGTACAGAATTACAGGTAGACCTCAGTGCACTGGCTTTGATCCTCTTTGCTTTTTGTTTTCCTTTGATTCATTTTTTGATAATTTTAGGAGGAGTTTTTGTCCACAGGCTTTGAATAATCTACATAAGAAGACATTGTAGTTCAACATTTTCAGCTGACTTGAAAATGTACTGTTTTATTTGCATAGCTTATTCACAAAGCAGATGTGTTCTGTATTGGTTATTCTGGTTGAATGTCACAAAAATCTGCCAAAAACACATTTCATATGTCATAGGTCATATTTCAGAGATCTGCTGGGATATGCTCCAGCACTCCCTGTGACCCTACATATGACAAGTGATAAAAATAGTAATTGAGAATAATAAAAATCTTAACTAAATTTTAATAAAATGTTTGGTAGCATTAAATTATTTTGTATTATTATTATATTATATATTATATTCTTATAATATCATAATATTATTTATTTTATAAAATAATATTATTTTATGTTAATATTGGGGGGAAAATGCAATTTATCATTGCTATCAATTTATGTCTTGCTGCAACAAATCTTTATGGTTCTAAATGTATTTTATTTTCCTTATGCAAAATATCTTTGTTGATTGCAAAATATCATTTTTTTCTGATTATGGTTAAATCAAAATGTTATTGTGTGATTTAACATTTGTAAATAATGCAGAATATTACTATCAAGTACGACTGGCATGTATTATTTCAAAATGTTAATTAAAGCTTTAATTTAAAGAAGTCTCTGTAACTCTCTGTACTGGAGGTGATGAATGCTGTGTCTGCCCTTGTTTGTCATTCCATGATGATCATCAGTCAAAGCTCTCACACATTTATAGCTAATAAGATGCAGTTGTTAGATATTTTGCTGTTAGGTTAAAAGAGAGTGTTAGGCTGAATGCAGAATTATGAGGACGAGATTTATTCTTCAATCAGAGTCTGTCTGGGGTAGTAACAGGTGTGTTATATAACAGCAGAAATGTAGAGAGATACAGTGTAACTCATCTATATGGCAGGTGACAACTGAGAGTACAGTACTGCTATATGATCTCTATGACAACACCAGTCAACCTGAGCATTTATGTCAATAACACGATCTCACGATCAGTGTTTTTACTCACAAACTTGTATCTATTTCTGCTTGTTTGTATATGTTTGACTGTCACTTCTCAGCATGTCTGTGTATATATTAAGTTTCACTAGAGGCAGCTGTAGGCCTCCTGCAGTGCTGGACAGTGTGTTATTTAAAGGTCTTGGATCGTGTTACATATGAGAACCAGTCTGTGGGTGCTCATATACTGACCTTTGAGTGCTGTAGATCGGAGGTAATGTGCAGGCTGCAGATGGTAAGGATTCTGTGACACTCAAAAAACAAGTTTGACCCTTGTTTCCTAAAGGGGAGCTGCGGGTACCTTAAGACCTGTGATATGGACCCCAAATGACCTTAACAAAACATGTGTCATATTTAGCAATTGACATTGTAAAACAGCAGACATCAATTTGTTGGCGTTTTACTTAGTAATACTACTTTTAATCACGTTCGTAAAAGTATTATATTATACATAATAATAACTATTTGTGTTAGAAATTAGCGTTGCAATCGTCACCTCAGCCACTAGAGGACACTGTTGCATTAGAGTTAAAGATATAGTCAAACCCGCTACATAATAAAGTGATATAAACTTAATGTATAGTAGATTCATCAGAGATTAAAAAGACTCATAATTAAAAGATTTTTATAGCATTGTGTTTTCTTTTATTTTTATATAACTGATATTGTTTGTGTAGTATGCATAACAGAATAACTTATATCTCATTGTAGTATTCTCTGTTCTCCTTCTTTATACTTTCAGAAAAGGTTACCTACCAGAACAGTACACATTCATCACGTGTGTGTGTGTGTGTGTGTGTGTGTGTGTGTGAACATGAAAGAGAAGTGGGAATAAATCAGACAGAGAATGCATGAAAAGAAATAAAAATATTGATGGAAAATCAAAAGGAAGTATCTGAGGAAAATATCGGCACTTGTGTTCACCTGATGCAGTGTCAGTTCATGCATGTATGTGTGCTACTGCATGTGCATGTCTGGGTGAAAATGTCATTAGTTCTTTAGTTCCTGATGATCATTGTGCAGTTCCACATGATTAGGGCAGATAACTGTGTGTTGATAATGAGTGTGTTCACAGCACTGTACTGAATAATGTGCTCTATTGCCAGTGCAGTCAAGAGCCACAGATCATGTACATGAACTCAAGACTCAGTGTGTGTGTTTATGCATCAGAACTGTCCAACTATTACAAACACAAGTTAACAATCACATTTTGTCCCTATTTAATTTTTAAAATAAATGCACTCAAGAACACAACAGACATGCATAGCATTATAAAAATGAAACATTAACTCTATTTACTTTAACAGATCTGCCACAGACTGTCATTCTGAATATAACAACAACCCATATAAAAAAAAAATACAAATTTGACCTCCTTAATATTTCACTATTAAGGACACTTTTGCTTTTCAGATGTTCTGGGAATGTGAAGTTTAGGAAGTGATACTAAATCTGCAATTGAAATAAATCTAAAACCAAATTTTTATAGCTTACTATATGTTAACAATTGTCTTATTTGTGACTATTTCTGTTGCTCCTAAGAAATATTAGGAAAACAACTTTTGAATTAAAGTTACATGAAATCTGAAATAAATTGAGTTCACATTGCCATGCATATCCTACAGTACAGAATTCATACATGCACATGCTACATAACACGTCTTTCATAATACAACTACTAACTCATGCAATCCATATTTCCTATGCATGCAGATATCTGGCTGATTAGTCATGATTGTACAAGATATATTTCACTACTGGAGGTAAAAGTCAAGTGTAAGTACGCTTATTCACTTCTGCTTTAACTCCAACTAAAGTCTTTTAACTCTGTCGGAAAAAGGCTAAGATTACCAAAAGCTACAACAATAACCACAGCAACTCTGGCTTGTGTAAAGCCCTGTTTGTATGTGAAGCTTTGTAATCCCTTTTGACGTTTTAGTTAGTTTTTGTTCACTTTGCCCCTCAGAATCTTGCTAGTATTTGAATTGCATGAAACAAAATGGCAAGTCTTATTAAACACTGCTCTTTGTTTAGAAATGGTTTTACATAATTTCAGAAACAGCTTGGAAATAATGAATAAACAATGGGTTATGTTAATGCACATATTAATGCAGAGCACGAGCAAATAATTAAGACCCATGATTCAAAATGAACTGTGCTAGTGTGAGTATAAAGCCTGGAAGAAACACTTGAGTAACATAAATTAAGGGCCCAAATTTGAATGATATGTGGGGTCAGTAATGTTTATAGAATGTTTATAGATCTGGTACAGTATGATTTCCCACACAACCTGTCTGAGGACTGTTTAATGTTTCTGTGACTTTCTAATAATCAAGAAAAATTTATATTGCGAGCTGGAATCTTTGTTTCTCTTAATGTGTATTATAATGTATTATAGAAATGTTAGAAATTATGTCAAGAAAAAACTTTTCTTGGTTCTCTAACAAGAATAATTCACTATAAAATGATCGACTCACCCTCATAAACTCAAGGATAAATGTTAAAGAACCTACTGGCTGATCGTTTCTATATAATAAGTAAAAGGATCCAAAATGACAAAATGCCCCACAAAAGTAATCCATACAACTCCCTATCCCAATATCCCAAATGCAATATCCCAAATCTTCTGATGCCATACAATAGCTTTGTATAAAAAACAAAACAAAAACAAATGAAATTGTGCTGTCTATGCATATTCAAATCAATGCCTCAGACACTGAGTCCCCATTCACTTCATTAAGAAAGACCAGCCATTATATTGTGTTCCACATTTATTGTGTTCCACATTTATTGTGTTGCATATAGAAAAGAAACAGGCTTTACGGGAGAGTAATGATGATGATGATAAAAATTAAAGCATTCGGTTATTTCTGTACCTATAAGTGGTTAAGGAAACATCTCTGCTAAGCAAAGTGGCCTCTAGCCCATTTGAATATTACACATCTGAAGTGACAATAAAAGGGCAGGTAATGTCTCATCATGTGACCCAGATCCAGCCGCCCAAATCCTCCTATTGGCTGCGTGGCACACAAAGGGTTATTGAGCACTGTTGCTCCTCTGCGCCGGGCTTTTGATTTTAATTGCGGTTGCACTCATCTGATCCTCTTCACTCAAAGGCTCAAATGCCCCATTTGAAATCTAGTGCATGAGAGATGCTGTTTTCTTTTTTCTCCATTTTTTAATACCCCCCACCCCTCCCCCCTCTTAAAGCTTGCGATACATTAAAAGGTGTAATCCAACTGAAATGGAAATTACGCTTCTTGAAAACAAACGTTGAGAGGAGCACGGAGGGGCCAGCGTCGTGCTCCATCGCCGAGGACGCGAGGAGGCTCGGCAGAGGCGGGCCCCTCTGTTTCAAACGAGATTGTGGTGGGCTTCTTATAGTGGCTAATGGTGGAGCTGCTAGGCAGGTTGATTACAAGGTTACTGTAAACAATCCTTTTCAGTGCCACCGGGCAAAATTACATGTTGTGCTTATACGTGTGTGTATAGTTTTTCTCCTCCGTTTTGCCACGATGTGGAGTGTCAGGTGGTCGGTGGAGGAGCAGGACCACAAGCTCTTGGATAATTACTTGCAATCAAGTGGTACAGAAATGAAAGAGAAACCTTGTTTATCTGCACACTGCGCTTCTTGCAATACATCAAATGTTAGATGTGTAACATGCTCAAGACCCAAAGCCCTGTGACTGTGTGCTGAAGAGTCGTGGAGTTTGTGGCTCTCTGTAATTCCTCTCTTAGCCCTTCCAACAGGCTATACTTATAAAAATACGATTTAATAATTGCTATATTTATGTACTATGCTACTTACATGCAACCAATAATTATCATAATAGCAAGTCACTTTTTGGGTATTTTATTTTGTTAGTGCTGTGTTTTAACAAATTGTTCTGCAATTTTTGTTATTGTAAGTCTCAGATACTGCAAAGGAAGTTTTGAAAGTGAAGTTCTTATGTTAAAAAATGGAAAAAGGTTTTGCAAAAACAATTACTTATTGTTTACTAACAGACATTGCTATTACAATATAGCACATTATTGCTATAATATTAAAGCACATACAAAAATAAACAACTATATGTACCTTTCTTCCTTCACATTATGTAATTAATCACCTGTTTGTGATTTTAGAACATTAAAACTGCTCTCAAACATGCATCCTATTATGCTGTTTAGTTTTACTTTTTGAATTGCTCAGATTGATTGGTCAGATGATTTTGAAGGTGTTTGTGGAGAATAATAAAACCGGTGACCTCTCGGTTGGAGATAGAATGTATTGCATTGCATACGAGTAAGAGACACAAATTAAACCCTGCACTCTTGTTTTATTAAGAGTTTGAAAAGACTGCTCTCTGGGCACTGCCCTGCTTTTGGGAGAGAAACAGGCTGTTGGGTGTTGGAATAATTAGTTTAATTTGCCGCTGTTCCCCTCACAGCAGGTACAGGGGCAGGCAGTGCAGACTGCTGGAGGCTGTTGGGGTGCTGGTGGTGTGGGGTGAGAGCTCAGATCATAGTTTTGGGTCTTGTGGGCCTAGAGAGGCCTAAAAAAGGGTAACGGATTCTCAGAGTAGGAGGAGGAGATGTGCTGTCTTCTCTCACAGCTGCGAAACCTCTGCG
Source organism: Ambastaia sidthimunki (assembly GCA_036877625.1). Classification (NCBI taxonomy): domain Eukaryota; kingdom Metazoa; phylum Chordata; class Actinopteri; order Cypriniformes; family Botiidae; genus Ambastaia; species Ambastaia sidthimunki. The sequence goes on along the minus strand of JAZGTK010011550.1, from coordinate 4,851 downwards.
TTCAGATTAGTAAAAAGCCGTATTCAGCTATAGCCATTTTACCCACCTTATGTGAGGAAGTGATACTGTAAGTTATAAATGCTGATTTCAGGCAGGAGTAATTGTTAGGAAGAGTTAGAGACTGTTGTGTATCAGTAGTTCCAGATTCCATTGTGTTTAGTTTATTGATGTTTATTTTATTGTTCCAATGGCTGAACTTTTTGGAGTAATTTAGCTTGTTGTGAGGTTTGATTCCCTAAAATATTATTATGATCATTTAATGAGGGTGTTGATTACTTTAACTATAACTGTTTTTTAAATTTTCTTCTTAAGTGATCCTTCTCCAGTTATTGTTAAACAGAGTTGTCACACATAGATTTATTTGGCATTAACATTAACCAAGTAGAAAGAGAATTTGAATTAAATTTATTTGCCAAGAATGCACACGCAAAAGGTTTTCCAGGAGCATGCGTACATATATATCACAATAAATGAAACACAAAAGAGACACATTAGGTAAGCAGAATTAAATATAAACAAAACTACACTGAAGTATTCATTCATATTCCACCAAAACAGTTTTTAGGTACAATAGGTGCAACAATAAAAGAAAAAAAAATTCACCATAAATATATTTTAGTGAAAGGTTTGTAAGTTTATTACATTTATTTTTGTTGAATTGAGTTCAGTATTTTTATTCTGTTCCTCAAATAAACTGTTCAGTTTTGTGACCTCAGTTAAACCTGAAATACTGATTGTGATTCATCAGGTCAGTTCCAATAATATTCCCCAGCTACAGAAATGCCTCTGTAGAAACAGCATTTATTTTGCTCATGTATTTCAGATCGTCTTCTAAGAGCAGACTTTGTGCCCGCAAAGCTTTGGCCAAATGGGACAAATAGATTTAATGAAAATAAAACGTGGAGAGAAAATAAATAGTGCTTTGTGTTATTGAAAGCCCAAGAGGGAATACACAAACATTTAGTTGTGTTTATACAGTGTGCTATCCAAAACCTCATGCTCACTGCTTCATTGTTCATATATTATTATTATTATTAATATTACAAAGGCATGCATATCAATGTTCCTTAAAGCAGATTATATTAACTACAATTCAATGACCTCCTTGTTTACACAAGTTATGGTAATTCAAGTTATGGTAATCCACTTGGAGAATTTGTCAGCATGACAAGTAACATTAAAATATTATGACGTTACTGTTTTTTAAACAAATGAGTTCACTTGTCTAACATGTTAAACACAATGACATGCACATAATTTTATTTATACCTTAAGCATATGATAATGAGTAAAATAAAGCAAATTATATGGAAATGATATTCCGGATCATAAAGACACCTCAGTAACATCTGTATTTAGGTTAGTCTGAACGTATTAGAATCAAACAGAAAGTGAACGTTTATGAATATTACCAAATGATTGTTTTACAATAGGACTCCTTTAGATCTAATACATAATGTCTGGAAATGAGTGTGGGTGGATATATGATGGGTATCACATTGAAATACTGAATCCACATACTGATGGCTTTCCCATCTGTCATAATCGCATAAAGATGAGAACAATATCTTTTCACACTGTTTTATTTTATACGCTAAACCACAATTGGAGAAAATAAGCACCCTTTAATCTCACTTTCCCAGAAGAAGCCACATCTGGCCGACATCTGTACCCAACCTGACAATTTCAGCACCAGTTTCAGAAGGTAAATCCGTAGACTCGCAAAATCAGTTGTTTATGATCAAATAAGTGTGAACCTCCTTTTGTGAATGTGTGTTAACAAGTGATACTGGCTTTGCGTGTCTGCGTCGTCCGTGTGTTGTGTGTTTTTTTGCTGGTTGTGTATGTGCTTGTGGGAATCAGTCTGTGGGACCGGATCCCTCATACCTTGTTCAAGCCTAACCAGCCATTAGTGGGATTGCAGGCCCCCAGCATTTCAAACACCTTAATTAGTTATTCAGTTCCTTATTTGTGTTTGCTTCCCCCTCCGGCACCTAATTAATGCTTAATGGAAACTGCTGAACTGAGCCTGTGGAGAACTCATGAATATTGAAATTAGCCTCAACAATTTTAAAAAGGGTTGCAGGGAAAAGAGGTAAAAACTGGTTGCAGAGGTACTCATTACTTTTGTGGGTTATAAGCTTATGACATGTACTTACTTACGATCTGTAGTAAGTGAATTTTTACATCTAAAACACAACTTAAATAGGATTGATAATTCTGTGTATAATACACGTGTTTACACAAATAGAGTGTCAGCTTACACAGATTGATGCAAAGCTGAAATTATGTCTTAATTGTATAATGTATGTTGTATATAATGAGTGTTGTACTGTTATAATGAGTTAAGGATTTGTTAACCACAGCCCAAACATTACTGAATATTTCATTGGTGAGAATACAGTATTTCCATGGTTATGTTTAATTTATTTAGCAGAAAAACTAAAATAGTTAAAATACTAAGATATGCAATATTTTTTGTATTTTTAAAAGTATGTGTACTTATTATTAGTTTACTGATTAATAATATAACTACCAAAATTATTGAAATACATTAGAAACTTACAAGTATTAACGTAGATGCATAATATTGTACCAAAAAAATCACATGCCGTCTATTGTCAAGTCTGCGTAGTTGGCAAAAAGGTAAACGTTACCATAGCTATTAAATGTAAAGACACATTTTTATATACATATTTATTTTCACATGTTCTCTGTTTGATAAACAAATATAATAATGAACTAATACATCTGTAGATTTCTAGAATCAACAAAGAGTGTGACAGTATTATTATTTTTTTGTTTTTAAACCCTTTACTTTGATTTAATCATTAGTTTTATTATTTTGTGAATATAATCTATACTAGCATTGGTCCACTTAACATGATCACAGTCACCTTTAGCTTGCCCACAAAGGTGCTTACAGGCAAATAAATTAAGGCATCATTTTCTTTAATAGAAAAGCTCAGTAATGACATATGGAATTGTAAATAATGACTTTTTTCTGTAAAACTGCTTTAAACCAATATGAATGTGCATTTGGAAATTTGCTATAGTAGATACTTAAATACAATTTTTAATTGTTGTTTTCTTCATAAGTTACCCACGAATCCTTTTGTCCATGTCTGCAACTGTTGAACTCTTGATCTCTGTTTACTTCTCTACTTTCATGCTCCTTATCAAAATAATTTATACAAACAGGAAAACACGGCCCGTTTCGAGACCAGTGGCCAAATCAAGACTGGCGCGGAAGTCACATCTCTGTAAAAAACATTTCAAAGGTTATTTAAATGTAATTTGACTTGTGACAAGGCGGGTAATTCATGAAAGAGAACGTGCCTATCAGTGTGTCCCGTATTTGCATAACGAGGACTCTTCTATTTCCACAAGCCCGAATTTGACGACGTCTTCACCTCAAGCCAGTAAAGTGTGTAAGCGGCGCTCATCTGAGTAGATCCAGACTAAAGATAACCAGAAAACTGTCTGAGCATGCAAACCCAAATCAACCAGGCAACAATAAAACTTCTACAGAGAGACAATGTTGCCCCTAGTTGCCAAGACTGTATATGTGCGTCTGAGTGTGACACGCTAGACCTGTGATAGTACAAGTCATTATAAGAACAGCAGTTAAAAGTTAATTTGGGTTTTTATCAATGTAAAGACTTCATATTCATTTTATGTTGACATTCACAGCAGAAGATTCCACTTCATAAAATGTTTGCATTAAGCAGTTCTTCTGTGTATTCTTGAAAACTTTATAAATTGATTTTGGATGAGATTCTAGCAAATAATATTTTGGAGAACTTCAATATAAAACAAACTTAAAATAAAAAGATTCAGTTTCTAAACCCCTGACAGTTCAACCCAGCATATTTTTTATGCTGGTTTATAGCTGCTCTATTAATGTTGACAGGTTCAAATAACCTTTGTGTCTTTACACACAATGCAATGAAAAATCAAAACATAATTATAAACTTACTTTCTAATTTTTTCAAGTGTTCCTTTGTCTTCATGTTTGTATGAAAAAGTCCTTCAGTGTTTCTTCAGTGGTTGAATTGAGTTGCACAGCTGCAGTAAATGCAGTGAATGAACTCCTTTGTCGACCGGTCGCATTCTCTTACTTGCAGTTTAAAAGTGCCTCACAAAACTGTTTCCATTCACTTTATATATATTCTGGCTGGTTATGTTTATAACATAACACATGGAATTGCAAATTTCAGAACTGTGCTGATCTTTAAAATAATTGACATTAGCAAAAAGTAAATACATTCAAACTAAATGAATTTCCAATGAAGGAGTGGTAGGCAATGGTAAAACCGAGCTATAATTAAAGTATAATGATATCTCAAGCTGAAATATACTGAGGTCAGTGCATAATGTATTACAAAGTAGATTCGCAATGAATATGTTTGTGTATTCATTTATTAATTTATACGATTAGATGGGCTTAGAGTTACACTGCAGACATTGCTTAGCTCAAAAGAGATTTATATTTCAATATTAAATGTAATTTGTAGATGTTTTTTTTAGATCCAGAATTATCTGTGCTAAGCTTTATTTCTTATTCATGCAAAATTAAAAAAAAAGAAAAAAAAAGTTTTTTTTCTTAGTTTTTGTTCTCCTCATTCTAAGGAAAGTTAAATGTTATATGTTATATATGAAAGACACGGGTCACAGAGCAGCAGTAAGCCTTGTTTAGGCAACAACAATATTAGTGGAGATAAATAAACATTATTTAAAGGATCCGTCAAGCCCTGTTAGATATCCTCGGCATGGTTCACTTGTTCTTCATTCCCAGGGCAAAGACTATTTAATTATCGCACTAAATGAATAATCAAAAAGTCAATTTCC
>JAZGTK010011549.1:0-15527 GCA_036877625.1 Ambastaia sidthimunki | reverse complement strand
CACACACACACACACAAGACTTATTAATGGACATGTTTTAATGGATGTGTTGCAGCCCAGATGACTATAAAAAGGTAAGTACATTATCTTGCGCCTTTTCAGATGTATAATGTATTTAGGGGTTCAAGTATAAAGTGCTGGACGGATAAGAATTTTCTTTTATTATTAAAAGCTTTCTGAGTCTGGTCACAAACTAATTGTTTAACAGCAATTCAGAAGTAGACAAACACAGAAAGAAACCAGCATAGAGAAATTTGCATGTTAACAAAATGTAAAATGTAATATTTCCATTAAGGTATAAAACATAAAAAAAATATTTTGTGTGTTCTAGGAACGTTCAAAACATCCAGTTTTATAGACGTTGTATTAACATTATTGCTTGGTTATTCAAGCAACAGGTTATTTAATTCTGTAACATTTTTAAGATGTCCCACTAACAACTTAGAATAACAACAAAGAATAATGTTTTTAATAAAAGTTCCACTACAAAAAAACATTTTTGATAACTTTGAGTAACTTTGAGAGAACTTTTAGAGAACATTAGTCAATGTTCTGAGAACGTTTCCTGTTAGCTGGCATGTTATCGTATTATTATTATTTCATGTTATAATAATAGGTCTCTCGAGGCCTCTGCACCTCCATAATAATACATGTTGTAAAAATACAAAATACAATGATTATTATGATCATGTAGTTGTGGATGAGTTTAAGTTTTAAATTACCTGTATAAAGAAGTGCAATGGCTACATGACCTAAACAATTCTAAGACCAAAACACTTTAAATTACAAAACACTTTTTTACAGATTTTATGTATGTTTTATGTTCTAGTACACAAACAATCCCAAAAAGTACTTTTTTTAAATAGTGAAATATAATTAAATAAAATATATATAAATTAAATATAATTAAATAAAATATAATTTAAAAAATGAGAAAATATCAACTTGTCAGATTGTCCCAGAGTGTCAAGACTGCACTGGCGGCGAGGTGGGGCACCCCACCTCTCAAAGTGCATTTTTATCCCCCAATTTTTTATCACGGATTTTAATCCTCATGTAGTGCAGTGTTTTTTTTAATCGTGATGACGTAGTGATTGTGAATTTTTGTGACTTAGTGGATTTCAATGGGCACGCGCCTAATGCAGGCCTACATGATCTTTTTTCCTCGTGTTTGCAGCAGAGAGCGCAATTGTACAAAAAAGACGTGAATAAAGGTAAGCTTCAGCAACAGAGAAACAAAAATAGAGAAAACAGTAGGGCTGCAGATGTGCTCTATATAGATAACACAGAAACTCTAGTAAGTGCAGTCAGTTTAATTATATAACGTTTTATACGTTTAATGAGTGGCCAAGGTTGCATGAAAAGGACTGCTGGGAAATATTTACACCACATTGCTGAAATGCAGGATCTCAAATTCAACCCATAAGTGTTTTACTCTAAATTAGTATTTTAACACACCTGAGTTTTGCTTTATAGACCTATCCTTATTTGCCCTTTGACCCTCTGCATCCTTATAATTTGGTTTTATAAGTCAACATACAAAGCTGGTAATTGTGTGTGCAGTATTTTTTGTGTGTTCCCATGATATATTTATATATTTTATACACACACACACTCACACACACACATATATATATCACATTGTTTAAAGTGTGGGTACTTGGGAGAAGCATTTTAAATTCATACGTATAAGACATATAAGAATCCATATGTCTATATTATTCACATTATATTTGAAAGGGTGCAGCCCTTGATGATATTGTTTTGTTGCACATATTTTTTTTGTGTGATGAAATGACAGAGTGGTTAGTGTTTTTATTTGATGTTCAGTACCGGTACGTTCCAAGTCTAACAGAACTTTCTGTTCTTCTGTGGATAAATGGTTGGTTTTTTTATGTTGATATTACATTAAGTTATCAGTTAAAGATTTTTTAAGTGGGAGAGTTTTTAAATGCTTTAAATAAATGTGGGTTATTATGGTTTACAAAGCATTAAGACAGATGTATTTTTATTTTAATCCTCATGTGTTGTGATCATGTGACCGAGTAGTATGTTTGTATAAGAGGTCATCACCCTCTCTGGCAGGACAAACCTGCAGGACAGTTATGTATGCCAAACCAACCCCCCAATTTCACTACAAATACACACTGTTTGTAAAGATTGAAAGCTTTCCCAGTGCGCATCTTTCCAGATGTGATCTTCATCATGCCTGGATTTTAAGAATTTCCATTTTTACAGCAAAACAATTCTTTTAATTGTACAATTAAATACCAAAAGTGTTTTGTTTCTCTGTGCAGTTCCTAAGGAAGAGTCATTTTTGTGTTAGGTAAGTTTTCATGAATTCTGAAGCATCATTTGATATGATTACTTTTATTTTCCTAATTTCCTATTTCTTTTCCTTTTCTTAAATTCATTTAAATGTAAAGCACAGTGGGGACAATGCCAGGCACTGTGACACTACAGAGTGTCAAGAAGTTTGGACAGGAAAATGGTGGTTATGAATGTTCAGATGAGGGTAAATTGTTTATCAGTTTTGCAGTTCTAGGATATATTATCACATAATTCATGAAATGCAGACTTTGTGCATTTATATGAAAATGTTGATTTTGTGTTACAGAACGAAATGTGGATTATATGTAAGTTCTGCTTTTCAACCAGCATGTATTTTTTCAAAATAAAACATTGATCATTGATCTCAATTATTGTAAATAGTGCACTAAAATGGCTTTGTATCTTAACACAGGGTAATGGCATTACCTAACAAATACAAGAAGTAAGATATCTGCTCTGTTTTCTGCTTTTTTGATTAAATGGATTGGTTTCACGCATCTAATTTGGACACCACATACTGTATCTTTTATTTGCAGGTCGAAAAATGGCAAAAAAGAAGAATTAAATAAAGAAGAACCTGCCATTCGTGTCAGCTTCTTCCAGCTGGTAATACCTCTCACTTATAGATAGAAATATAAGGTGGAAAAATTATAAGGTGGAATCCTGCTTTTCAATAAACTTCTCTTATTACACATTACTGGTTATATATATATCCAAGTTAAATATTCCTCTGTAGACAGTGTGCTAAACTCATTTTGGGAGGGCAATATCAGATTTAAATATTTAACTATTCTTCAACTACAGATATTTTATTTATATTATTGCAGTAGGCCTATATACAATACAAATACAACCAATTGTCTTCTGAATTTAGGGAGTTATTAGGCTATTACTATAACTTAAACTCAAGTTTATAGGCTTACTCGTTTTAATACATATAGAGAATGCACCACTGATTCGGATGTTTTATTAATAGATGTATTTTTGTAGTTTCGCTTTGCCTGTTGTCGGGAGATCTGTATGATGATATTGGGGAGCGTGTGCGCGGCTCTTCACGGCTGCGCTCAGCCGCTGGTGCTGCTCGTGTTCGGCATGTTGACGGACACCTTCGTCGCCCATGACATCGAACTCAATGAGCTTAAAGACCCAGAGAAAGAGTGTCGAAATAATACTATTCAGTGGCGAAACCTCACAGAAGAAGGTCTGTCCCTGAATATGACCACACCATGCGGGTGAGCAAACATTTCTGAATCTGTTAGTTATTGAAAACTCATAGTACAATTAGTAATAATGGCATATTCTTCTGTTTCAGGTTATTAAACATTGAATATGAAATGACCAAGTTTGCTTATTATTATGTTGGCATCGGATCGGCTGTTTTTGTTGTTGGATATCTCCAGGTAAGTTTTCCAATCGTTTAGTATTGTTTTCATGGTACATTTGAAGAAAGTTGGCATAGAAAATGTGTATAAAAACCTTTGCATGACCTTATTATATTACTAAAGTGATTAAAGTGATTAAAATGGGATTCTCAGTATTTTTTCCGGGTTGGGCTCAGATCTCGCTGTGGGTGACGGCAGCAGCACGTCAGGTTCAGATCATTAGGAAGATGTATTTCAGGAAGGTCATGAGGATGGAGATTGGTTGGTTTGACTGCACCTCTGTAGGGGAGCTCAACACACGCATGTCTGAGTAAATATACATCCTTCAATGTTATACATTTTCTATCAAATATACCTTTTGTAGGGCATTAGGTAGGTAAAGCTGTATTTAAACATAGAGATTGTGAAGAGATCTATATAATAACCACTGGCTGGTTTTATGTTTTTCAGAACCCAATTCCACTACATTAACATAAATAGCTTAATGTTGTATATAACATCTCACGTATGCCTCCATCTTTATCCTAGTGACATCAACAAGATAAATGATGCCATTGCCGATCAGGTGGGAATTTTCATCCAGCGATTCAGCACATTTGTGTGTGGTTTCCTCTTGGGCTTTGCAAAGGGCTGGAAGCTCACGCTGGTCATCATTTCTGTGTCTCCTCTGATCGGGTTCGGAGCTGCTTTCATGGCTCTGGTGAGAAATTACATGAGTTAAGAACAGAGAGAGATGGATGAATAGAAAATGTATACTGCAGAAGACATTCACTGCACATGTACTGTCATTGAGTGGTGTTTAAAACCAAAAGCAAAAAAGTATCTGTCGCACGTGTATTATGAGATTATTTACACTAAACATCATTTGTTTTGATTTTGTGGGCTTGTCCAGTTTGTGGCAAAGCTGACAGGAAGAGAGCTGCAGGCGTATGCTAAAGCAGGCGCTGTGGCAGATGAGGTTTTATCCTCGATACGCACCGTGGCGGCATTTGGTGGAGAGAAAAAAGAGCTGGAAAGGTAACTTAAACCCACATTTACCATTACAAAAATTAACCATAATTTTACTGCAGTTTACATTTACGCTTTTGGCAGTTGTTTTTAATCAAAGCGACTTACAGTAAATTCAAGTTAAACATTTTATCAGTACATGTTCTCCTTGGGAATTGAACCCACAACCTTTTTGTTGCTAGCGCAGTGCTCTGCCAACTGAGCTACAGGAACCTAAAATCAAAAGTTTAAACCAACAATCATGGTTAAGATAGTTTAACCATGGTAGCCACAATATAACCATGGTTTTGCTATAGCAACCACAGTTTAACCATAGTATTTGTAGTAAAACTGTGGTTACTGAAATGGTTAATTTTTCATAAGGGTACACATCAGTTATTATTATTATAGTTACTTTGCATATCTTTACCATGTAAAAGTGCATTTTTCCTTATTTCTGTTTCTTCGCAGGTATGATCGTAATTTGGTCTCTGCTCAGCAATGGGGCATCAGAAAAGGTCTGATAATGGGCTTCTTCTCAGGCTACCTGTGGCTTATCATCTTCCTGTGCTATGGACTGGCTTTCTGGTATGGATCCAGCCTTGTACTGAGCACACAAGAGTACACTCCAGGAACATTACTACAGGTGCACACACACACACACACACACATACACACACACACTCAAACTGATCAATACATACAAACAGACAGGCACACAGTGCCATTAAAATGACAGCTGTGTAGAGCATTCACGTGTTTGAATGTACTGTAGGTGTTTTTTGGAGTGCTCATTGCCGCGATAAATCTAGGTCAAGCATCTTCTTGCCTGGAGGCTTTTGCTTCTGGAAGAGGAGCAGCTACAATAATTTTCGAGACAATAGATCGAGTAAGAACAAACATGACATTTACTTTTTATTTATCACTTTTTATTTAAATTGATATGCTGATGATGGTCTAAAAAGTCTATTTAATTACACAAAAATGTCTATTCAATAGTAGACTATAATAGACTATTTCAATAGTACTTCATGACTATTAAAAAGATTATAGAGACTTATCATAGATCAATAAGTGATCTATGATAAGTCTCTATTATTAATGACTTAAATCATTTAACACTTATAAATCACTTAATCATAGATCACTTATTGTAAGAACAGTAACTGCACTAAATGTTAAAGCTCAGCCAGCTCAGTTCATGCAAGATTATATAAAAACTGTATTATTGCATGTCTGACACCAGAGACTGTACGACACCTTCCCACAGTGATGGATAAGCAAGAATATTGTCTTATTTCCAGGAACCAGAAATCGATTGTCTCTGTGAGGCTGGATATAAGTTAGACAAAGTAAAGGGGAATCTGGAGTTTCACAATGTGACATTTCACTATCCGTCTAGACCTGAAGTAAAGGTAAAATTTAGATTTACACCAATACAGACACATCTTCTCCTCCACCATCTGCTCCAGCTGTGCTTCAGCGTTAGATGAACTCTGTTCACCTCCTTCTCACAGATCCTGGATCAGCTCAATTTGCAGGTGAAGTCAGGAGAAACAACAGCATTTGTGGGTCCTAGTGGTGCTGGGAAAAGCACAACCATCCAGCTCATCCAGCGGTTTTATGATCCAAGAGAAGGCATGGTATAGAAAAGTAACTTTGGCATGACATGATGCAATATAAAAATTTGTTAAAAGTTTATATGGAAATGTGTGACTTTTTAAACAGGTTACATTGGATGGTCATGATATCCGAGGTCTGAACATCCAGTGGCTTCGGTCTCTGATTGGAATTGTGGAGCAGGAACCGGTTCTGTTTGCTACCACCATTGCTGAGAACATTCGGTATGGACGTCCTGGGGTGTCGAGTGATGACATCATCAAAGCAGCTAAAGAGGCTAATGCCTACAACTTTATCATGGACTTACCACAGGTAAGAGACCACCTAATTGAAAAGACCTAAGTCATGTTACAATATATATAAACATTCTGAATGAGAGCTGTCTAAATAACACCGATTCTACATTTTAAAATTTTAGATTTAGATTTTTTTGGAACTAAATTGATTCTCCTCATAAATTATATTATCTTTTTCATTTAGAAATTTGACACTTTGGTAGGTGAGGGTGGAGGCCAGATGAGTGGCGGGCAGAAACAGCGAATCGCAATAGCCCGAGCACTGGTGAGAAATCCCAGAATCCTCCTCTTGGACATGGCCACATCAGCTCTGGACAATGAAAGTGAAGCTGTCGTACAGGAAGCTTTGGACAAGGTCAGTAACACAAAGGCGTGACACTTGTTAGGTAGAAGATTGGTTAACAGTCGAAAGCATGAAGTTGGACACAACCTGTCAATCCTCTCTTGAAGGTCCGAAAGGGTCGCACCACCATCTCTGTCGCCCACCGTTTATCAACTATAAAGAATGCAGATGTGATTGTGGGTTTTGAGCATGGTCGTGCTGTGGAACGAGGAAAACATGACAAGCTGTTGAAAAGAAAGGGCGTCTACTTCACTCTGGTCACTCTTCAGAGCCAAGGAGACAAAGCACTCAATCAGAAAGCCAGACAAGGTGACCACCTCTTCCTCTTCAATTTTTGGCACTCAGTGTAAGGTCATTTCACATGACTCGTATCAGTGTTCTCCAATACACTGAACTCTCTGAATCGACGCATCATCAGCTATGACGTCAACGTTCAAATATGACAATTTTGATCTCGCTTGTCACTCAGCCAATTATTACCAGACAGTTCAGACGTTGATGTCTGTCCTTGCAATGTCAGAACCCACTTTGTGATTTTTACACATGATTTTGCCTCACAAATGATGTCTTTTAGAGAACAAACCAACAAGTGATTTTTATTTCTTTCATGTATTTTTATATATTATTAATACTTTTAGATTCTTTGTTGTCAATGTTACTTTGCCCATTACAAGCTCAAATACAGGTTTAATTTTAACTATGTAAAGTTTTTTAACCACCTAGTAACTGTATAAAACCACAGTTTCTTGGATCAATCTGCAACACTTTTCAAATGAGTCAAAATGATAAATGATGTCTTGACATGGATTTCAGTTTTAATAATATTTTTATGAACATTCTGCTCATTTTATATGATCATTTTAATAATGTAAAATAAAAAGATCTAATTTCTCTGTCTCACATTTGCTCTTTAGAACTGGAGGAAGCTGAAAGCAGTGACTTAGAGGCAGAGAGGAGGAGTCTCAAAAGAGAAGGAAGTTATCGGGATAGCTTGAGGTAAACTTTTTAGCAAACTTTTTACATTTTTTCAGTACATGTATTCCTGATGCTTTATCAGTTAAAATACAAGAAAGCCTTTTTATCTGTGTCTGTATATGATGCCTGAAAATATTACTCTTGTTTCTTCTTTGTTTCTCCAAAACTCTCCTTCACAATCTTTGGTGCACAGGGCCTCTATTCACCAAAGATCTCGATCACAGTTATCAAATGTTATACCAGAGTCCTTTGTGGCCATTGCTGGAGAACTAGGCCCTAGCTCCCACTCTGAAACCTGTGTTCCTCAGGAACTCCCGGTAAGCATTCAACCACACCACAGGATTGTCTCAAAATCTTATCATTTAATATTGCTTAACATCACCAATGGATCTCACGTATATTTCTGCATATAAATGCAGAGCTTATTTCCTGATGATGATTCAGAAAAGGTGGAGCCAGCCCCTGTGGCTCGTATACTCAAATACAACATCTCTGAATGGCCCTACATGCTGTTCGGAAGCATTGGAGCAGCTGTGAATGGAGGGATGAACCCTGTGTATTCCCTCCTCTTCAGTCAGATCCTGGCGGTGAGGATTCATTCTGTTCTTCTCATCTCTACGTGTCTCCTTCAGACGTGACTTTCATCTGTGTCTCCAGCAGACGTTCTCCATGCCTGATCCTGTTGAACAGAAGGCAGAAATTGATGGGATCTGTCTGTTCTTTGTGCTTCTTGGGGTGATTTCTTTTTTCACACAGATGTTACAGGTGTGTCTTCTCAAGATGATTAATTTATGTTAAGCCTTTTCCATCAAACATATATTAAACAATGACAAATACAATTTTTATAATTCTGGTTTACTTGTGTAAGGTAAATAGCTTTATTTTGCGTCAAAAGAATGTTTGTAAAGCTTTAGTTTGCTTGGAAAGTGAGTAGATTTTCAATGATTAAGGAACTAAAAATGTGTTTTCTCAGGGCTATGCGTTTTCTAAATCTGGGGAGTTGCTGACCCGTAGATTAAGGCGTCTGGGTTTCCAGGCAATGTTGGGACAGGAGATTGGCTGGTTTGATGACCATAGAAACAGCCCAGGCGCTCTGACCACAAGACTGGCCACCGACGCCTCACAAGTTCAAGGAGTGAGAAGAACTTATTAGCATTTAGCTAAACTATTTTAACTGCCTGCAACATTATCTAAATATTTAAATAATTAATTACACTAAAATCTTGTCAGGCCACAGGTTCTCAGATTGGCATGATTGTGAATTCTCTGACCAACATTGGTGTGGCCATCATCATCTCCTTCTACTTCAGCTGGAAGCTCTCTCTGGTCATCCTGTGCTTCCTGCCTTTCCTCGCTGTCTCTGGGGGATTTCAGGTTAAGATGCTCACCGGATTCGCCAAGCAGGACAAAGAGGCCATGGAGACAGCAGGACAGGTTAGCTTGAACTCGTATCAGCCTGTATGATGTATGATAAAAGGACATTTTAAAGATCTTCCTGTCTGTTTCTTTTTGTGCAGATATCTGGGGAGGCTTTAAATAACATCCGCACCATCGCTGGCCTGGGGAAAGAGCGTCATTTTGCGGAAATGTATGAAGCACAGCTGGAAGCCCCGTATCGTGCCGCCAAAAAGAAGGCTAATGTTTACGGTATATGTTATGGTTTTGCCCAGTGTGTTGTTTTTATGGCAAACTCTGCATCCTACCGGTTTGGTGGATACCTGGTCCGTGAAGAGGGGCTGCACTTCAGCATGGTTTTCAGGTGTGATGACAACAGCCCAGAGGACATTGTTGATTTACATTTGAGTGGAATAAATTATTTGATGTTTACATCTCTGAGAGCTTGTTATGTCACCGCAGGGTGATTTCGGCGATCGTGACCAGTGGAACTGCTTTGGGTTGAGCCTCGTCTTATACTCCTGACTACGCCAAAGCAAAGATCTCCGCTGCACGATTCTTCAAGCTGCTTGACTGTGTCCCAAAAAATTGTGTCTATGGCAATGAAGGAGATAAATGGGTAATTCGGTCTACATTTAACAGAGTTTTCAACAATATAACAATGCAAGTCTATTTGTCTGTTATAAAAAGGCTTTGTAAATAAAAATGAAGATACAAAATTCTTTAAAAACCAGACTTTGGTATCAAAGTTTTTTACCAGTCATTGGTGATGAACGAATGAGATTAACAAGGTGTTTATCTCATCAAAGATTTTATAACATCTGAGAAATTCTGACATATTTTTTATCTACTGTTTTGACACTTTAATTATTGCCCTCAGAGATTGAAACTGAACATAGGATGTGAATTTTAATGAGATCATTGTTTAGTTCATGATTCAGTGATTGTTGCTAAACAGCTCTTACATTATTCATCCATTGTTTTTCACCATTTACTCTGTTAGGATCATTTTAAAGAGGACATTGAGTTTATAGACTGCAAGTTCACATACCCCTCCAGGCCAGATATTCAGGTTCTGAATGGGCTGAGTGTGAGTGTAAAGCCGGGTCAGACTTTGGCCTTTGTGGGCAGCAGTGGGTGTGGCAAAAGCACTAGCATTCAGCTCCTAGAGCGATTCTACGATCCTGACCGGGGACGTGTGGTAAGATGACTCACAGCAGTACATGACAGTCAATGACATCTTATCTAGACATCCTTATCTAGAATCTAGTGGTTTGTCTAATCTTATTGTCTTTATTGATTAGCTCATTGATGGTCATGAATCTACTTGGATCAACGTTGCGTTCCTTCGCTCTAAAATCGGGATCGTCTCCCAGGAGCCGATTTTGTTTGACTGTAGTATCGCAGAAAACATCCGTTACGGAGACAACCAACGAGAGCTCAGCATGGATGATGTCATCTCAGCAGCAAAAAAGGCCCAGCTACATGATTTTGTCATGTCACTTCCTGAGGTACAGTATTAACATTTAGGAATAATGCTGTATTGTGTCAGAATAACTGTAATATGAGATGACAACTCTAAGATTTTGCTAGGAGTTAAGGTAGTTACATTACCTCCTTTAACTGATGTTTCCTAACAAGGAACTAACAAGGAACATTCTCAGATTGTTGGCATTTAACATTCTCAAGTTCTCTCAGAGTTATCAAAAATAACTTCTAGAACTTGAAAAACTAATGGAAGTAATGGAATTTGTTATCTAATGGAAGCAGTATGGAAGCATTCTTACCACCTAAAAATGTTCAAATCAAATCATAAGCACAAGATTGGAGCTTATTATAATTAATGAAGATAAACTGCCCTAAGAGAATTCTATTTTAACGTTTGATGCATTTTGTCTCATGTTGGTTTAAGAAAACATTTATTTCTATCATGCAGCAATACAACACTAACGTTGGATCCCAAGGTTCCCAGCTCTCTCGGGGTCAGAAGCAACAGATTGCCATTGCTAGAGCAATTATACGAGACCCCAAAATACTTCTGCTGGATGAGGCCACCTCAGCACTGGACACAGAAAGTGAGAAGGTGAGCAGGAAAGCAAAATAATGAGCTGGAAAATATCTTTATTAAGACGCTGGAGACTTTAAACAGTCTGTTTGTTTGTATTTGTGTGTGTAAGACTGTACAGGAAGCTTTGGATAAGGCCAGAGAAGGCAGAACTTGCATTGTCATTGCTCACCGACTTTCTACAATCCAGAACTCTGACATCATAGCTGTGATGTCACGGGGCTATGTCATCGAGAAGGGTACTCATGACTATCTCATGGGCCTGAAGGGTGCATATTATAAACTTGTCACTACTGGAGCACCAATCAGTTAGTCTCATACTTGAATAATGTCCTTTTTGTGATTTTAGACCAATATATCAAATAAGTTGTAAATTCTTGTATAAAAATATTTCAATTGAAAAAAAAAAACTTTAAATTATGTTACCTGACATTATAGTTGCACATGTAGTATATTTGTCAGGTTATGTTACTTGAGGCTATGCCTTATATATAATTAATAGCAGGTTGATACCTGTACCATGTAAAGACAGCTCAGAATCAAAATATTTTGTTAAACTTTATTTACATTTAGTTGTCATTTATACACACAGAATTAGATATTCCTAATGTAAATCTTAAAGCAATCTGAAAACAGTGAGTATTAAAAACAAAAGTTTATACATGCTTGTTGAATTTGTTTGTTGAAGGGAATGTGTTTTTCTATTGTCATGTAAAGCATTTATTAATAAAACATAATATTGTTGGACTCCAGTCTGTCTCTTATTGTCTGTCTTTGTATATTATGTTTGTAAACATTGTTTAAATTATATGATAGGCAATATGATAGCTACATTATATATGATATATAATATATGATATCTATATGATAGCTAATTAATTTATTAAACTAATTAAATTATTAAACAGCTTAATTCATTCATTAAATCTGTATTTATGTTGCCTAGCTGTTGCAGTTAGAAAGCAAAGCAAACTAGAGAGATTTTCAGCTATTCTAAAATGTGTTTTCAGCAACAACATAGGCGCATATATAGGAAAAGCTCAAAGGTGATATTGGTTTTAGTTACCAGACTTAGTTTGTCTGCTTGCTTGTTCTCTGTGTAGTTCAAATGTGTCTCTCTGGAGAAGGAAACGATCTAACATTTGACCTGTTTCATCAAAAAACCTTTCTATCATTCTAAAGTTCTGTGCCGATATAATCCGAGCCATCACTGCGGTGGCGATGGCCTGGGACTGGCAGGGGTTGTGGACCACCCGGTGCCGGACCTTCCTGCCAGGTTCTATGATCAAGAATCCCGCCCTCACCGGAGGTCCTTGCGTGGTGGTCCTCTCCCTTACATTGTGCCTCAGGTAAGCAGTGTAAAGCTGTAGTATCTGCGCCAGCCCGGTTCTGTAAGAAAGGCGCAGAGATTCTGCGGTGCCTTTGGGGACAGACGCCAAACGAATCCCGTGGATCCTCATATGCAGATGGATCGCCGCTCCGTTGATCCACTGCTTAATACTATAAGTGCTCAGGTGATGGTCCACGGTCATGCTCTCGTAGAGCTCGATCAAAGCGTATTTTAACTTTTGGTCGTACAGTTCAGTTATTTCGGCCATTTCTTCTGCGTCGTTGGCTCTTTTAGACACCAGTTTAAGATATTCATTTACGATTGTTCCGATTTCGGAAGAATTGTCTGATTCGAAGGGGCTCCTAAACGCGTCCCAGGCCACACCGTCTGTCTGGCCAACAATGCTGGACACGAGAGCGTGAAGGAGGAAAGACAAAGCAAGGGCCACAACCCCGACACCTCCATAAGACACAGTGGTGCTCTGTCCGAAAATAGAGGTCAGGTTGGTGTCTAAAGCCGCAAGCTGGCCTGCGGTCAGGCGCTGTTGGATAGACGCGTACTGCAGGTTGAGAGCAGCGCTTGAATTGAGGGCCAGGAGGTTCGCCACGGTTCCGTCAAGACTGATGTCTGGGATGATCTGGTGGTCCTGAGCAGTCCTGTAAATACTGTCTATAGTTGCCGATGATGGGGTACAGGGATGATTCCCCATGTTTAAAAGGCGCTGAATCTCTTTTCCTGCCCGGTCTTTGGTTATGAGTCAAACATGCAATTTATCAGCGAGGATTCGTGCTGTGAAACTAACCAGAAGTTTTAAAATGGGCAAAAAAGGACGGTGCTAAAGTACATGGTTTAATCCACACAAAAGCAAACATTGTGACAAGGCAGGTTAAACATTAGCACTGATTTAAAGAATTTAGCAAATGCATATCCTAAAAACTATAGGACAATCCCTTAACCATTTTAAAATAATCCCGAAAATTAAACATGATTTAATAGTTTAAACCAGAAAAACATGGTTACTATAGTTAAACCTAGTAACCACAAATTAACCATGGTATTGCTACCGCAACTATAGTTTAAACATGGTATTTGTAGTAAAACTGTGGTTATACAAATGGCAATCAATACACAAAAAAACATGGTTACTACACTTTTACTATAGTAAAATTAGTTTCTTGTCGTAGACAAAATTTACCTCTCATTGACTGCATATTAAAACATGATTAAACATGATGACAAAGATGTAATTCAAAAACATACAATTTAAAGATTTTTGTATTTATAATTGTACTAAAGAGTCAAAAGCCATACCAAGAGGTGAAAAGCCATATAGTTTGTGTATTATACACCATACATCAAATCTTAAATTTTCATACCCTAGCAAATTACTGTTTCATCAATTATCATGCAATTCAATCATTTACCATTCAATTTTCATGTGTCTTTCTAAACCTTCTGAAACCATATTTTTCAGTTTTAAATCCTCTGAAATCTCAACAGTGTTTGATGTGTCTGGTTGAAAAAATAGTTGTTTGAAGTAGAGTTGGTACATTTTTTGGCAGGGCAATTTCTGATTCAACAACTTGACAGAAGAAAGTAATATATTTTGAGATGTGTATTTCCACTTGTAAACACACACACCTCATTGAAAAAAACTCTCCAGAAACCTTCCCTCTTAAATCAGTAAATGATTTATTACAAAACAAACAGTTATAACAACATTAAAAAATATTTATAAAAACTTTATCCTTTTCTTTTTTTTTTTTACAAACACAGATCAAAAATCAACAACTGTTGACGATTCGGGAAAAACGGAAGAAATATATGATGGATTCTCCACAGCTGTAAATGGAACAGCAGTGGGGAGTCAGACAGTCTTGTCCACACAGGTTTATAGTGTGTTTGCAATTCACACGACAGCAAACACTTCATCCACAAAAGTCTACAGGGTCTGTATGACATTAAGATTTTAATCACATTACTGTGATTGGTTATACTTAACCATTACACACAAAATTGCACTTATGTTGCCATGCCAACGCTTCATTCACTTAACATGCACTTAACATGCAGCATGCAATTGGTTGACTGACAGTCAAAAAATAAAAAATACAGCCTATTAAAATGTACAGTAGTTTCTGTTAAATGTGCTTACAATTTCAATACAGCAGCCCGATGCACAAAGTTGGTGCAGAGATGGATCATGAATGGTTCCAATTAACAGGAAATGTGTGAGAAATGTATTTTTGAACACATGCGGTTCCTCCAAAGTTCCAATATAAATAAATGGCATCAATCAAATCTTGACAAATTAACATCCACATCCAGTTTACTGTTGCCCTTCTAATGCAGCTTATAACAATATGTGCAATAGAAATACTGCCCTGTTTCTGGCCCACCTGAATAAAAGCCAAAATAAACAAAGCAAATTAAAACAAACAAACCTTCCACCCCTGAAATTAATAACCATTTGTGTTTTGGAAGGGGATCATGCACATAATTTACATGAAAACATAGTAGTAGTATCTGTCTAGTAACAATAAAACCACCAATCCTAACTTTCACATATAACCCATCTACAGCATCTACCCACCACCTCCAGTTCTGCATTGATTTGTCATTAACATGAGAACAGTGGCCATACAGATCCATTCACACAGTAGATATTCAAAAGTATAAAAAATGTAAACATCATTATTCCAGTTACAAAAGCTTGTAAGAACTTCAAATAAGCCAACAGCCTATGAAAACTCATGATGCAGCGAGTTCTGTGCGCACAGATGAGTTCATGTTAATGACTGCA
>JAZGTK010011548.1:0-15528 GCA_036877625.1 Ambastaia sidthimunki | reverse complement strand
CACTGTCTTTACAACTGGTCAGTTCACACGCACACACACGATTGTTGTTTATTCTCACAGACTCAGTCAACATTCTTTGAAGCTAATGTCTTGTACCACGTATTTTGTGTGTAGCTGAAACACTCTACAGGAATCCAAAGGACTGTTCACAGGCTCTTCTGAGCGGCGAGTCGTCCTCTGGTCCATACACCATTTATATAAACGGAGACGAGAAACAACCAGTCCAAACTTACTGTGACATGACCACTGATGGAGGAGGCTGGATGGTGAGTCTGGACGGCATCAGGTCATTAATGGACATTCTAAGCAGAGAAGTGAAATTTGTAAACATTATGTAGTTTAAGTTAGTTTAAGTTATAAATTCTGCTTCACATACTGTAACTGATTTGTTGTGGTTGTGAAGCATTACTGGGTTTTACTTTTAAATGAATTTGTTGTCTATTGTATGAAATGTAATTTGTTAAATATTAAAGTCTTAGTTTTTATCAGGTCTTTCTAAGGCGTCAAAGTGGCAAGCTGGATTTCTACAGGAACTGGAGGAACTACTCAGCAGGGTTTGGTGACATCAGTGATGAGTTCTGGTTAGGTGGGGCTCTGTTTTAAACATGCCAGTGATCAAACTACTGACCTCTCTGACAGAGGAAACCAACAGAAATGCTGCGTCTTCATCTTTCAGGGCTTTCAAATCTTCACAAAATCACAGCAAGCGGTCAGTATGAGCTGCACGTGGAGCTGAGGGATGAAGAGGAGACAGCATTCGCTCACTATGACAGGTTCTATGTCGGAGATCCTCGTTCCCGATACAAGCTCCAGGTTGGTGCATACAGTGGAACCGCAGGTGAGTGAATAAAAATCATTTCTGTTGAAGAAATTTAAGAGTTTGAATATTTAAAAACCCAGACACTTAACCAGTGATTGGAAAGGTCTTGGTCTCTGATGTTTTCTGCTCAGGTGACTCATTGACGTACCATCAGAACAGACCGTTCTCCACCTATGATAATGATAATGACGTTGCCGTCACCAACTGCGCCCTCTCCTATAAGGGAGCGTTCTGGTATAAGAACTGTCATCGTGTGAATCTGATGGGAAGATATGGAGACAACAGTCACAGCAGAGTAAGAACCTGTTATGTTCTCCAATTCATACATACGCCAGCCTACTTAAGCAACTTCCTGTCTAGACTATTTGTGGCTTGATTTCCTGTGAAGTGTAAATGTTTCGGTTCTGTTTAATGCTAAATGAAAACAATCAGGAACATTGGCTTAACCAATAGTGAACCGTCTCTGCATCTTTGACACCATACGTTTTTAATTAAAAAGGTCTGTTTGAATTCACAGGGCATCAACTGGTTCCACTGGAAAGGTCACGAGCATTCGATTCCCTTTGCAGAGATGAAGATCCGGCCAGCAAATTTTAGAAACTTGGAAGGCAGGCGGAAAAGATCATAGACTTTCAAGATCATAGATCATAGACATTTTTCCCTCTTTCTCTTTTCTTCAAAAACTCACATGGTCAAAAACACACGCTGTCTCTCACCATACAGAAACATGCAAACCAGACTGTTTCGTCTTTGATATTTTATTTCAAATTTACTCAGTTAAAGGTGGAATGTTTTACATAAACATTGTTTAAAGAGGCACATGAAGTTTGTTTCGTGGTTCAGTGTTATTTCTATTGAAGTGACACCTTTAAGTTTAAAAACGTCTTTGAGAAACTCCAGACAAATCTATAAAAATACTATGAAATCTGTGAATCTATGAATCTCCACTTTCATAATTAATAAAAGTCTGACGAGCTTGTACAGGGAGGAAGTGTCTGTGATATCAGTGATGTCATTTCCTTTCAGCGCTACAGCCAATCATCACCCTGCTCTGGTTTGACATAGACATGGTGTTTATTTGATATAATAACCATGATGGCGATAAAAGCAAAACTGATAATTTTTTTATGTTTATTTCTTTTAATTTTATTTTTAGCTGTGGTTTCCCCTCCAGATTAAAAACCATAATATCTGTAATCTCTCAAAGCAAAATTGTTAATGTAAATGTTATTTCTACTCCTTGATTGTATTCCAATTGTTAGTTTTAAATGAACATTTTTGATCGTTTATGTTGTCAGCCTCCCAGTTTAACTATTAAAATGTAAAAGAGTAATTCTTGAAACTTCAATAAAGAACTTTTGTTAATAATCATTAGTGTGAGCAAACCATACATTTTGAGATGGTAAACAACAGTACAGTCGTAACTGAAGTTTGTGAAATGTTATTTTTATGACAATTTTTGCATCTCACATAGAAACATACCAGGATAAAATCAGAATAAAATCGGAAAGAAAAAGGTTTAGAATAAAGCAAACAGTGAAAAGTTGAGTGAGCTTCAAGTGTCACACTGACATTCATAATTGTGTCTGTTTTTGGCAAATAGAATCACATTCACAGCAGTTTACTTGTTAATCTGCAGAGTCAGAAGCTCACAGATCACTATGTTAAATGCCACAAGTTACCGTAAACCACCACTTCAGTTTTAAGTTTTACAAATCTAGGGGCTTAAATATATATTTTGAGATTTAATATACTTGAAAATTAGCTAACAATTTAGTTTGGCACAAATCACATGATCCAATTTGGAAAAAAATACAGCAGTTTTAAAACATTACACATTTTGCAATTTACATACATTCAATCAGACAAATTACCTTTAAATTCCAACCTATAATTACCAACACTTCACCATTCATATTTAAAACTAATGTCAGAAATACTGGATATAATGTTTATGTCATTTTTTCCCCTTTTAATAAATGCCCTAAAGTTAAACTTAAACAGTAACGCAATTTCAGATTATTATATGGCAATGCATGTACAAACAGATTTCTGACAATTGACTAAGAGTAAGTTTTAGGTTTTAAACCATCATGACTGCACATGTACAGTTATATAAATAATATGCATTAAATAAAATAGAAGTAAACTGTACATACATTACTGTATAAAGATCCCTTCAGGAGTGTATGGTTATATATAAAGATTTATAGGTTTATATAGTATAAATGTATCTATATGGTTTAGAATAATAAGCATTATGTTTATATGTTCTTGAACGTTATATTTGTAATGTATGTAAGCAGTCACTGGACGAGATTTGTCATGTGCAGTCTGAAGCCTCTCGTACACAGAGAAGTTTCAACAGTTGTCATAACTGGTTTCAAATCAACAGATTCTGATGATGAAGTTATTTCTCAATGGCAAATATAAAAGAACTGTAGAACAAAAGGTTCAACGCTTGGTCCAGTGTAAACATTTCAAGAGCTCAAATGTAGCTTACAAAATACAGAAACTGTCCCATAAGTTATATGACAGTGGGAACAATTTAAAAGGACTAAAATATAACCTTTGTGAAACCAGCAAACACTACAGACTCAGGCATTGATGTATTATGTAAACTGTAGAAATATTCCTATATATACAAAAGTAATAAGACCTGTCATTGCTTCTTATAAATATACAAAATGTAAAATGTCGTATTAAATGTGCACAAGACTCCTGCTCAGCTGTTCTAACAGAATCATATTACAGACACCATATTAAGAGTTTTTAACCTCAACTATCTTCCACAGATGTATTCAAACAGCAGTAAAAGGAAACTTACAATCATTAGCCTCACTTGAGTCACAACATTTAAAACTGTGGTACAGGAATTTCTCCACTCTCCACATATGTCCAGAAAGATACATTGAACAGCAAACTCACAGAATCTGAGTACCTTATTTTTCACTGGTTTTGGGAAAAACTCTGTATAATGGATTTAAACAGCACTGGGAAAACTACATTTGTATTGGTTGCTGAAAACCTCATCAAATTTGTCTAAATATTTATTAAACAATCACACACAGGTGGAGCACATGTAACGCTTTAGAAATGAGCTTTTCTAGTTATACAAAATCTGAGTGGTTTTCTGTGGCCATGTTCTGCATTGGCTTCTCGATTACAGCTAGAAATGTGACATTTTTCTGAAGAACATACACTTCAAACTGTGTGATCTCTGTTCACACTGTGTAACTGGAGCAGACTTCACGTTCAGCTCCAGCGTTTAATGAATCTTTTCCTACAGAAAGCTCCACTGAGCCCTTCTGTATCTGTGCAGCCATAGACTTTACATCCCACGCAAACTCACTAGCAGGTCTGCAATGTTTCGTGACAGCTTAACTCATGCAGGAAATGCGTCCAAACAGACGGTATGAAATAAATCTCCTGCTGGAGTAAAGCAGCCGAGACACTCAATCCTGCATCAGAGGCAGCGTCCAACCATCACGCCACCAGCGTGCCAAGATCCTGGACAGGAGCAGAGAGCTAAAGGCCAGTGAGGTCCACAATGGCTTTAATGAAGATGGTGTCATCACGTATGTATGAGTTCTTGCCCTCCAGCTTGGACAGCGGGCAGAAGAGGGGGCAGCCGCTGGCGATGTTCATCTCACTCACGGGCCTCTGGAAGGAAGAGGAAGTGATGTCAGGCCGGAAGGCGTCGATGATGTGCTCTCTGTTACTCTGGTCCAGCAGCATCAGTGTTACCTGGAGGTGAGAAAACAACATTTCATTGGTCATCGGATGGCTGACCTCGAAGCCACAATATTTTAGCTACTAAGATGACAATGAAATGGCATATTTGATGTATTTATATACGAATCAGAATATTCAGCAGGAAATAACATTGAAAATAAATGTATATACAGTTTAAGGTATTTTAAACCTGTTTTCCATTTATAATGGAATCCAGCACTCCTGTATACAAAATGATTACAATAAAATGTATATTTTTGTTTGAATGTATTTACAAAAACGTGCAGAGCTTGTCTATATTTGTCTAAATTCTGGATGCCAGTATGTAATTGTAATTTAAAATGCAAGATGATTATAATTTGTAATTACTTTCATTAAACAGTGTTAATTGTAAAAAATGCTCCCCAGCACGATTTGTCATGTAACCTTTGGGTCTGATGTAAAAATGCGGTGAAGCACCTTCTGGTTGAAGGGCCATTTGAGCAGAGCGTCACTCATTCCCCTCATGACCACAAAGAACAGAGACAGATGAGAACCGCGGCCCGTTCCGTCTCCATTCAGGTAGATGCGCAGACACATCTTATAGCCGTATTTACTGGTGTAGAACGCTGAAGAGAAAGTGATCTGAGTCACATGTCAAAACTCACTGTATCTTTAGCAAAGTTTCTCTCACTCCTTTCACTGCGTTGGCAGGATATTGTTCTAGTTCAAAATGTTGTTGGGCTTATTTAAAACCAGTAAAAACTATTTGCCAAGATTTACTGCCCTAGGATATATTCTCTGAAAATAAGCCTTTGACAACTTTGCTTCTCATGTTTTTGTTTTCTTTACCAGGTGAGAACATGGCAGGAGCTCGGCCAGCCACCGCGTCTTGTCTCTTCTTGGTGAAATCTGAAATCCTCCAGATGAAGACGCCGTCAAACGTGGTGGCAGACATCTCCCGTAACCTTCCCTCCATCTCAGCCACGCTCAGATCTTTAACACCCACCTGTCTCTCCAGCTGACGCACCTGAGCCAGGCAGAAATCAGACATTCATGATGTGAAGCTGCCCACTGTAACTTTTGCCTCTCTGTCGCCATCTAGGTTTAAAACATAACCTTACAAGCTACTTTCATTATTATTCTAAATTATAAATTATAGTAATTAATTTGAGACAGATCAAATTATAAATCATTATTATAAGCTTAACATTGTGAATCAGGGTAAGGTAAGGACATTTTGCTGTATGCTATTCATCTCAGTACAGCACAACTTACCTTATTACTAAGAGCCTCAATTTTATCCTGATCCAGCCGGTGTTGACGGTTACTGGCTTCCATGGTGGTGGCGAAGCGCTCCACCTCCCGATTCAGCACGCACACCACATCTTCAAATGTCCCCGCCTTCACCTCTAGCTCCTGACACCGCCGGCCCAGTTCTGCCACCTTGGTCTTCTCGCTGTGGAGCTGGAGCTCCAGGGCTGCGCCCACCGAGCTGGGTAGAGGGGTGAAGGAGGTGGGCAGAGGAGGAGGGGGCTGCGTGCCAGAGGACGCAGAAGAGGACGAGGCGGAGGGTGAGGAGGAGGGGACCCCCTGCACGGTAGGTCCGGTTGGGCCCGCGATGGCACTCAGCCCCCTGACTCTAGCTTCCAGGTCTCTCAGAGCCTGGTGCAGCTCGTGGGCTTTGTGCCCGGCCAGCTCCAGATTCTGAGGCTGCAGGCCCTCAAGACTGACCTTCATACTCATGATGTAGTGCAGCAGAAGGTTGAGATGTTCGTGAGCGCAGGAGCGCTCGTGCTCGTGGATCTTCTCCTTCTCCACCTTTAAAGTGAAAATAGAGTCATATCAAGAAGATAAACTCTTTCACATACTTTATATCAAGCTACCAGAATAATAACACCTTGTGTGCCGTAAGCGGAAACACTGATGATATTTAAAATCAGCACCCAGACAAACAAGTTTTTGAATACTTGATGTCTATTGTGTGTGTGTGTGTTAAAAGATATTGTTGCCACACAGTCCGGACTGTGTAAATGGGGATAAAACCAGGTGGATCGGATGGATTCTCATAAGACTTTCAGCCAGAAAGGGGGCGTGTCTGTCAGCTGTTAGTCTTTGTCTGTGTTTCATAGTGTTTGTTATTTTGAGAACAAAGCAATAAAGGGAGAGATGTGTGTGTTTGGATGTCAAATATCAACAGTGTTTCTCAGAATCTCAACTGTGTTTAATTACAGCTTCTGGGCTCTTACGTGGAGGTCAAAGTTGCTCATGATCCTTGTGTTGAAAATTGCATTAAGAGGCAAGTGATACAAATCATTTAAAAAGGTCTTTACAAAAACTAGATGTTGGTCTTTTTGGATGCCAAACCATTAAAAATACTTACAGTCATATCACAGCCAACCACATGATATCTGCAGGGAGTCCTGAACTTGCTGCAGAACTTGATGTGATCAACATACTATAAAAAGACAAGAACAGCAAAGAAATGAAAATATCAACTATCCTGATATAACGTGCTTCTGTGTTGTTCATTAATTCCATCATGAGTCTTACAGATAATCAGCATTTTCAATGTGATATATTTTTGATGACACACCTTCTCTCTGGGGATTTTCTTCTTTGCACACCCTTCACAGATCATGGGGTATTTAGGACAGATTTCATCATGTGCCTGTGAATACACATGAATTTGTGAAATAAAAGGCTGTAATTCTGCAATATGTCACTCAGGTCCCTCATTTACCTTGATGTTTTTGAAGTGGAACGGTTCTTTACAGTATTTACAGTTGAGGGTTCTCTCACAGCCCTCATTTACCTTGATGTTTTTGAAGTGGAACGGTTCTTTACAGTATTTACAGTTGAGGGTTCTCTCACGTCCCTCATTTACCTTGATGTTTTTGAAGTGGAACGGTTCTTTACAGTATTTACAGTTGAGGGTTCTCTCGGGACATTCGCGCTCGTTGTGTCGTTCCTGTTCATTCAATCTGATGAGCTCTTTGCACAAGGAACAGGCCAGAATCATGAACTCACATTTGCCTTCATGGTTCAACTACAACACAAATAACAAACAAAAGAAATGAAAAATTCTGTCAATTTATGCCATATAGTTACTGTTCATTGACTGATACGGGCCAATAAAATCTTGATATATGTGTAATACAATTTAAAATAAAAAAATGTATTTAAACTTTCATTTAACACCAAAAACGTTCAGTGTTCATTAAGATGAATGTTGGTAGATTTTGGAACTGAGACCAGACTGAACGACCTTTTCTAATCTCACAGTTACCAGACAAAGCTGATCATCTCAAACACTGGTCTGTCAGGTGAGGTGTCAGGTCTATCACTAATAGTTCTAAACGCTCTGTTACAAACTCCACTTCGCCTCGATGGTTACATCACTGAATTGAATGAGCAGAAGTAATGAACACACAACCTCGTAATCTTTGATGCTTCCTTTCCAGGAACAGCCTTCATTGATACAGACAGCTGGAAGATTCTCAACCTCTCTTCTGGCAGCGTTGTCAGGAAATGCCTGCAAGACAACCATTACAATCTGCACTGTTAAAGATCTGCATTTAAATCTTCAAGAACAAAGTCCATGTGCTCCAGATAAGTGTGCTTACGCAGCCTTGTTTGAGAATTGATGTGGGCTCTTCAAAGATGTCCTCTTTGATACAAGCATTACATTTCTGTGGTCCAGATCTAAAATCACAATGCAATGCATATTTGATATTTTGAAATTTTGACATACACTAAGAAAAAAATCTCCACAAATCTATATGCTCACAGGTATACCAAGAAGACCAACTGTAATTTAATATGCAATGTTTACAAAAACAAAATACAGATAGACAGCACACTTAAAACTGAAACAACACAATTTGAGTTGTACACGAGTGTGTATATTTATTGCAGAAGTGTAATATTTAGGGTTAGGAGTTTAGAACCATAATGTTTGAGAACTATACTGTATTGCCTCTCATGTACTGTAACTGTCTGATTTAAGTCTGTGAACTTACCCCACAGTCCGGGTGAAACAGTACGAACAGAAGCGATGGCCGCACTGAGCTTGAAACGGTCTCCTCAAAATGTTCTGACAGCAGTTGCATAAATGTTTGTCTTCAAGTTTATTGGCCAGAATCTTTTTGGGAAACCCTGGCTTATTGTTCTCCATGGAGGATGGAGGTGAGGGTTCTTGAGCAGCCATATTTCCTTCTAATCGTTCCTGATCTAGACAAAACAGAGACCATAATGACTGCAATCAGGAATCAAACAACAAACAACATTGACCCCTCACTGAAGAATTACAGCCATATCACATTTACTGCCACATATAATGCCTGAACAAACTGAATTCTGTTTTTGTGACAATATGTTCATGAATATTAAACACATTCTTATTATTGTATGTCTCTAAATGTTTTACTTTTTGGTGTGATTCCCTTTAAACTCAATGATAATTCTCATTGGATTTATTGCATACAATATTTGTACTGTATTATAGTAAACAATTACTGTAATAGAGTATTTAAAAAACACTAAAGGCAAAACAAGTAACACTTATTATTCTGGTGTATTTATTAACTGCCATGAGGTCTTTTTGAACAATAAACAGGATTATAATTGTAGTATTGTGTTTGTTTTGCTCTACTATCAGTAGCACAAATACTGTCATCTAATGTAAGAGAGGAACATTAAATAAAAGCTTGAATGATTACCGGCCACACGCACGACAGGCCCTTGATATGAAAGCTCATCTCTTTGTTTCTGTTTGTGTTGCATATGCATGTTGCCATACAGACAAGCACACAAATAACGTATAGTAGTGTGTGGCAACATAAACATTCAGATGTAACATACAAGAACCTCTAATGCATATCTCACATCACTTCAGCCAGATATCGACAAACATCGACATACATCACACAGGCATCTGACCGTTTTCTCTGTTGCTAAGCAAACGCAACATCTTTCGACTGGTTCTTACATCTGTTTTACTGCCACGCCTCTTTTCAATGTATTAAAGGTATTTGACGGGTCTGCCAATAGACATGCAATGAAATAACATGAAAGCAGGTCTTGCAGGTAGATGTATATACTCACTGAAAAGCTCGGGCTCCCGCACACGCAGTGGCACGGCGGGATTTCGCTTTCATTTGCTGGTTTCGGTTCGGGGTCTGGTGGTTGGGTGCGCGCGGCGCGGCGGCTGTGTTTTGGTGGTCGACATTGTTGAGAAGAGCGCGTGCTCTTTCATAGGATTACGTCATGATGTCAGCAGGCAGTGGGCTTTTCAATCCCTGTTTTTATTTTCCGACTGTACTAACTACAATGTTGACATGCTGAGCCTTTTTGGAGCGTAATCTAAATATATAAAATACATGTATTATAGAAAACATGTATTATATGCATAAATGGCCAGCTTTTGTTTTTATTAAGGTGAATATTAATTTTAATGCCCCCCTAAAAATGACAAGCACAAGTATAAACAAGCACTAACCTTGACCAACACTGACCTACCACGTAAAATGCCCTCAGCCAGACGTCTCAGGATTTTCTTTACAGAACATGTAGACCAAAATATTGTAATAACTGAAATGGTTGGTTAATAATATAGCTGCTGTTTCAACTTTCTACCTCTAAAGGCGCCATGCAGCTGTTATTCATCATCCTACCGCTAGAGGCGCTGCAGAGCTGTTATTCATCATCCTACCGCTAGAGGCTGCAGAGCTGTTATTCATCATCCTACCGCTAGAGGCTGCAGAGCTGTTATTCATCATCCTACCGCTAGAGGCTGCAGAGCTGTTATTCATCATCCTACCGCTAGAGGCGCTGCAGAGCTGTTATTCATCATCCTACCGCTAGAGGCGCTGCAGCACAAGCGCGCACCCGACGCGCGCCTCTCTCTCCTCACGGCATTCCAGAGCGGAGAGACTCGAGGGATGAGGAGAGATGCTAAGGAAATGTTTCCCGTCAGCACCGAAAATACGTGTCCATAAACAGCAACAAACCGCGAATGTGAGTGAAAGACGCGGACGGAGAGCAGCGAGCAGGTAATGAAGCTGAAGTAAACGGGTTTCGGTGAAACGTTGCTGTGGATGTTCATTGACACGCCGCTTTAGCAAATAATTCACCTCACTGAATAAACACAGACAAAATCACACATATCCGTCAAAACTGCAGCGATCTCACTGCTGCAAATGCTGTGTGTCAGTGAATAGAAAACAGCTGTTTGAGCCTGTGATGATGTTATAAACTAACAGCTTTGCTTTGAATATGACTGCTCACTTTTGAACAGGGTTTGGTGAATACAGATATACTGTGAGGTTTTCTGTCTTTAAGCTGTTTCTGATCTTTGTGTGATCTTTGTTATGTCCATTTAAAACACAGTTCTGTTCTTAGGTTATAAAGTTAAGTTTCTTGTTTGCTTGTGTAAGGTGTAACCAAAAACTGAATGTAGTTTTTGCTGCTGTAATAAAGGCTTGAGGGTGTTTCTTCTGCTGTCTTATAGTGATGATTGTTTTGATGTTATGATATAATGATATTGTAATAATGCTGGATGGAGGTTTTAATGCTGTGTGTACAGGCACTAAACTCTTCATTTGTTAGGAGCGTTTTGCCTTTATGATTGTTATTTTTGCAAGCGCTAAAGACTGACCATTTCATACTGAACCCATAGCTAAATACTGTTGCTCTGCACATTCAGTAAATATAAGGGATAACAGATTACAGAAATGTAAGGCATTTTGTTTATTTTGAGTGGCATTTTTGAATGCAGTTCATTTATAACCATTGTGTGACATAATATAATGTTATAATTTAATGTAATGCTATTTCTGCTGCTGGTGTGCGCTTATGATGTTGTATGGCTTTTTCGCTTATGTTACATTATAATATAATGTAACATTGTAGTATATATTGTAGTATATGCTGTGGAATGTTGTTTTTCATTAATTTAGTTTAGGTTAGTTGTAATAGAATAGTTCACTCTTTTTTTTACTTGCCCTCATTATATTCAGACATGTATTATTTTCTTTCACTCAGGAGATGTTTGAAATATTTTTGCTTCTCTTTCACAAACAATGAAAACATATATAATGGCACCATAACAGTAAACCTATACATTTCAATCTGATACTTAAACAGAACTTACATGGCTTCACAGGACTTAGCATTTACACCACTGAGATGTTTCTGTTTGGTCCTTGTCTCTCAGACTGTGCTTTTCATGTGTCTGATTTGTCCACAATTGTTGTTTCACAGATGATGTCGATAGGATGGACACACATCATCCCAGCGTTTATAATAACTAAAATACAGTTTTTAGGACAGTAAACTGTTTAGTAAACCCCAGCAAACTGGATCTCTGGCGCTATCATATTTTTGATGAAACCTTTACTCTGAACTCAATATTTTGAAGACGGGCCCCACGTCCAACTCGCTTTCCTAAACAGTGGGAAACTTCAACATGTGTGGTTAGAAAATCTAGACACCCTCGACGCTTTTGTAA
Organism: Ambastaia sidthimunki; assembly: GCA_036877625.1. NCBI lineage: Eukaryota > Metazoa > Chordata > Actinopteri > Cypriniformes > Botiidae > Ambastaia > Ambastaia sidthimunki. The sequence continues at coordinate 3,484 of JAZGTK010011548.1, read as the reverse complement.
CTGTTTAACCACAAATCAATCTCTAGTGTCCCTGGGCTATTGAAGAGCTTTGGATCAAGATGTTTACTGCTCTGAAGAAACTGGTAGGCTCTGAAGCAGGGCAGATCAGAGACAGAACTATTCCTGCTGGCCTGCAGTCCATGAACCAGAGTCTGCAGAGACGCTTCGCCAAGGGTGTGCAATACAACAGTAAGAGTTTCATGTTTAACCTAATATTCCTTGAGTAGATGCACTTACTGAAAAGCTGACGGCTTTTACAGCAAAGATTGTTCTACTGATTGATCCATGTGAGCAAGAAGTTGTGTTAAAGACATTGTTTTGTGTTTGGATTATAGAATGAGTTTATTTATATTTATGGTTTAGTTACAGTATTTGGCTATTGAACAGGACAATATTTCTGTGCTATTCCTTGGCTGTGTTAAATGTTGTTGTTGTTGCACCCTTTATTTAGTCAAAAATCTATATTTGTAAAGCTATTCACATTACATTTTATGTTTGGTTGAATCTCACAGTGCCCGAAAGAAGACATTTCACATTGAAATTAAAAGAAATGACAAATTCTTGTATTGTTTCAAGAAAAAGATGCACATTTTTAGGAACATTCTTTTTTTAATGTTCAAATATTTTAATATTTAGTAATTTTTACTGCAGAGAATTTAAAAGTAAAAATCATCTTAAAAACGTGCATCTCAAAAACATGCAAAATGTAATTCTTTTAAATTTTCTTTTAAATTTGGGGTGAAATATGACTGACATGTTTTTGGCAGGTTTGGATTTCAGCCTGTAGTCAGATGGAGTTTCTGCAGCTTGTGTTTTGACATGCGATGCTACAGCAGTAACCCAGTTGGTGGTTCCTCATTGATTTTGCTGTGAATACTGGTCGTACTGTTTCCGCAGCTCTGTGTTCATAAAAAATGCATGAATGATACACGATCAGCCACCTACTGGCCTATTTTTCCAGCCGTTTCTACTTGGAAGAGGTGTTTTTATATAGACACATATATCCCAAGATACCAAGCGTTACAGTGCTAATAAAAAGGCATTACTGGTAAAAAAATTGAGGACTATGATGAATTGGTACAATGCTTTAAATACCATAGTAGAAAGTGCAAAATATTATCATAATTCTGATGTTTCTGTGTCATAACAGTAGAAATGAATGAAGTTAATTTTGGGGTTCTCCTGTCTGCCTGTACCTCTTAGTGAAAATCGTCATCCGTGGGGACAGGAATACGGGGAAAAGTGCCCTCTGGCACAGACTTCAAGGGAAAAAGTTTCTGGAGGAGTACATTCCCACCCAGGAAATCCAGGTCACCAGTATTCACTGGAACTACAAAAGTAAGAAATCATGAAGATGTGTAAGAACATAAACTGTATAACTTAGATTAGTGATTCTCAAACGCAGACCTGTTTTTACATTGAACATTAAGTGCCATTCCAATATTGATCAGCTAATACACGAAACAAAGAAACAAATATTGTTTATTCTCTGCTCATGTAAAGCCACATTAAATTGTATTTTCTTCAAGCTGCTGGTTAATCTGACTGTTGTTTGATTCCTCTCAGCAACAGATGATGTGGTGAAGGTTGAGGTGTGGGATGTGGTGGATAAAGGTGAGTTTTTAGGAAGGGCATTAGAATGAGAGGCTGACTAATCTTCCTTCATATGAGAACAATACTTACACAGTACTGAAAAATACCCCAGTCATGTCACTGAATTAGTTTCACACCATAGATGTTTGCGTTTATAAATGTAATGTTACATTTACGTTTTGTCTTGGTTTGTAAAGGGCAAAAGCTTCCTCCTCCAGAGGGTGTAGGTGAGACTGGACTGTCCTGCACTATACTGTCCTGTTTAGTAGTCAAACATGAAGCAGTGTGTGCTGTGCTCCTGTCTGTATTACTGTAAAATAGCTCACAACAGATGTTACCTTCAGTGGCTTGTGCTGTTTTTAGCCTCTGGTGTGTGTCTCTGTTAAAATCACATGGACAGATTTTTCTCATGGCACATTTCTTTAAAATAGAGGGTATGTGATATATTACATTCATAATGGACCACCTTTTTCATCCAAGAATAATGTAATGCAGAGGTCTCTGCCTAAATGATTTCTGCTTGACACTTTGACAGTATATGTTGTAGCAGTACATGTACAGTAGAGAACAGCACTACTGTACTCTCACACTGCATGACACCTAGCAAACTTTATGCATCTCTCCGTTTTTCAGTGATATTTGGACTTTCTGCTTTATTTGTAACTCTATGATTGTTGTGGTTTTGTTGTGAAGTGTGTTTGCCCTGTTCTCTTGGTACATGCTGTTCAGATTTTAGATTCAGATTATTTTCCCAGTGGTTGTGTCATGTTAGTAAAATAAGTGAATATTTTCTGCGGGTCTATGAAAAGTAACGTGTTTGTTCAGAGTTTGCTAAAGCTGCATCCTATGTTGTTTTAGTTAGGTTTTTTTATGTTTAGTCTGATGGTAAAGCTGTGTTGTGTCCTGTAATCTCTCATGAATGCACAAGCTCAGGTCATGATTTGCAGTAGCTAACAGGCAGTTGAAGGCTGTTTTCTGAATTCAACCAGCATCTCTTCTCAGTGAAGGCTGCTGTTTTTTAATCGAAGCGCTGGTGAAACTTCCACTTGTTGAGACACTGAAATGTTTATAGCAGTTTGTGTCACATGAAAGCACTGAGGTGTTGTGAATAGTGAGTGTTACTGTCATATTCTCACACTTACTGCTTCACTAATTGTAAAATCTGTATTTTGAAACTACTGCAGGGAAAGGTAAACGCCGCGGAGAGAATCTGAAGCTGGAAAATGAACCTCAGGAGGTATTCGCTGCCATTTAAATGTATTTGTTTTATATTTAAATCAGCCTCAGGCACTCTAACAAAAACCACCAGGTTGTCTAAATACTTTGCAATAGACTTAGACTAGATTTATTTTTGTAAAAGGTAATTTTTCACCACAATTTTGTGGTGAAAAATGATGCTGCCCGTTTAGAATTTACAGTGACTGTTTTTTTTCTTCTATCACCAGTAAATGTTATGATGTAATATTAGGATATTGCATTGATTAATGATGGTGTGACATCATCTGGGTCAGTAAATGAGGAAGTGAGTGTTGTGGTTTTGCTCTCTGTGCAGTCAGAAACAGAGCTGGCTCTGGACGCAGAGTTCCTGGACGTCTATAAAAACTGTAACGGTGTGATCATGATGTTTGACATCACCAAACAGTGGTAAGGACTCCCTTCCTTTCATCTGCATCTTCCTCTTCTGTCCCTCCATCACTCCATCCCCATCTGTGATACGACAGTCGCCTGTGATCAGGATTGAGTGCTGGAACCAGCTCACTGAAAAAGAGAGAGTCTGTTTCTCAGTAAAGTTAGAGCAGCTTTAAATATGTGACCCGTTCTGCCGAAATGAGTCAGAAATCGCAACGTTCTGTTTTAAGATACGGGCAGATAATGTGGAAAAACAATAAAA
>JAZGTK010011547.1:0-15528 GCA_036877625.1 Ambastaia sidthimunki | reverse complement strand
AGCTTCGCCGTACGTGTTTGGAGTAAAAGTACGGGTGACTTATAGCGAGGCATCGCTCCACTGCCATCGCGCACAGTATGAGCATAGAAGCAAGACCGAAGAAAGTCATAGCAAAGGCGAAGAGTCCGCACAGCCAACGGTTTCCCGTAAGACCCACCAAGGACAAGCTTTTAGCGTAGCAAACGAAAACAGGTGGGCTGAGCAAACACGTTCCCAACAGGTCTGTCAGAGCGAGGCCCGTCACGAGAATGCAGAAGACAGAGGACTTGGTACGACGCTCCTTCTGGTGGACACCCAGGATAGCCAAGGCCGCCAGGTTGCCAACTACCCCTGCTATGAACATGATGGTGCTCATCACTGGGTTCCCATTCACGTCGATTCGGGTGATGTTCTCACATGACTTGTTTGAAAGCATTTTCAAACTGCTTAGCCTTTGAACCTGACCCCAGAGGCTGGGATCTGGCACAGGCAGTTGTGTCTATTGTGCAAGACTTGCAGTTTTTCTTTTTTGAGAACGCAAAGAATCTGTAAAAAAAAAGTCAGTTATCCAACCGATAGTTGCTTAAAAAAGATGTGCAAACATTACAATATTTTCAGAATCTGCTTCTGATATTATCATAGTGTGCATATTTGACAACTTTGAATTACTTTGAACTATATAAATTGCACATAGTTAATTTTACATAATTTTACAATTGCACATAGTACATTTGTCAGGGTTCACAGAAAACCTAAATTAACAGTTTTTCTTAAGTAGCAACAGCTGTACCATAATAATATGTTCTTGTAGTATGTGTAGACTTTAAAGTTCTGAGATTTCCTGTAAAAATCTTAAAATAAGCTAAAACTTTCAGAATGTTACAATTTGGGACATTAATCATGTTAATATTATGCTTTTGTAACAAAAAGTTCAGATTTCTTTGACTCAAGGTTTCTCAAGGTTTTGCATTAACTTTAGAGTCCGTGCCAGGTCTGGTGCATATCATTATTAAAACATCCCATAGGTAAACTAAGAATTTCTCATAGAACGCTTTGTAATGAAAAACTCTTGTTCAAATAAAATAGCAAAATAGAAACATTTTACTAGTCGTCTCAGACTACCAAATCCCACAGTATATCTAGCAATACTGTATAGCCAAGTGTCCTAAAATGACTTCAATATTTATAATGTAAATATTTCAAAATTTATATTTAAATTTATCGTTTCCACACTGCAAAGCACATATTTGATGTTTGTGATCACAAATAAATAAATTATGATCAGTTGTGTGTTCTGGCAATAACACTTTTGTTTTGAATAGTTTGACTTTTGAATGGTCAGCACGCACCTGTCCGCGGAATATCCATGTCAGTGATGCGCTGCATCTAATCACGACCGTCCATTGCTTACAACTCCAATACTACATTAAAACCCGAAATCGATGTGAAATTTCCTCGGGCTTCCGTCTCTTCTTTAGCTTCCCCTTTTTTAACTTTAAAGACAGTTGTTAGTTGGTTTACTTGCCTGTCCAGTTCTCGCCGCTCACTGGTTACACGGGTTTCATATACAAAACAACTCCAAACTCGAGTTCAATACTAACGGTGACAGCGTCGGTTTAACCAATTCAGTCGTTAGTTATAAAACTGCTTCTTATATTCGTATAGCAGTTGCATTAAGTCTGTTGGTATTTCGACGTTAAGGGCTGGACTGGTACTGTGTGCCTACCGTCCTGTGCCTGATAAATACACCGCGAGAAAGAGGCGGAGCAGCGCGCATCTGACAGCTGCACCGCGACGCTTCAGCTCTTCAACATTTTGATCATTTGCATTAAAAATATGCTTAACAGACTGCATACCAACACAGTGAATAAGAAAAGCAGGATTAAAAGCACCACTGGGATAAGATGAAGCAATTCTTGGGGCTAGATCATCCCTGGAGTAGATCTATCCCAGTTGTCATTTGATTTTTTTTATATATAACATATATAATATATAATACTGTACATCTAACATGTGCAATTAATGTAAACTGCTAAATTGCCATTTCTATTATTTTTTACTTAAATATACATCTTTACAATTTTGTTTACTCAACAATTAACCGACAAAACATAACCTGAATCCCAGTCAAAAGGATATGAAAGGTAATATTAAAGTAATGTTTGTATGTTAATATTAAAGTATGTTTGAAATGTTAATGTTTTGATGCTATTAATCACTCAATGAATTACAATACTTGTAACTGAATAACACAATAGAAATTCCAAAATACTGGGGTGGGGGGTATACACACACTTAACAAATAGGTAAGTGAACTCAAACAATTCTTTACTGAGGTTGACAGTTAAACAGTTGAGCAGGTAAGTAGATGATTTCTTGAGCAGGTTAGAAAGATGGATTATGATAATTAATGAAAGTCTTTTTCTTACAAGTAGCAGAACGAAAGAGCACACACCTCTGTAACATAAATGCTGGAGGGAGTCAGAGATAAGTGTGTACCGAATAACTTACTTCCGGGAAAGTCTTTGGATCAACATTTGGAAATATCACAAGATCACTAAGAGCAGGCTCAACAGAAAGGAATCAATAAGGATCTATATCCTAGTTTAAGACCAGACACATACTAAACTGAGCTGTGTGTTTATACATTGTGGCTGGTGAGGTGAGTTGCTGAGGAGCAGGTGTTGGTGATAAAAAAAATCCAGTAGTGCACATAGAGTGGTGGTGAGAAGTCTGATGTATCCATGACAGGGATATTCCAGGAAAGGAAAATTAAAAGTGTGTGTGGTCTAATGCAATCATATTATTATGTTAATTAAAGATAAACACATACCCAGAAGTGCATTTGTAACAATTTGTGGATGCAGATACAGTCAGACTATAAATATTGGTGCCTAATATTGCAGTAATATTGCAGTTTGATCAATACAAGAAACAAAAAGCCAGGCTCAGCAGGTTAACTCTTAAAAAGCTTTAACAAAGAATCATGATTTCATCAAGAACAATGTGTATATGTGTATTGTTTTTTATGTGTATGTATTATAACCACTCCAAACTTTTAAATGATAGGATGGTTCCTCAGATCACTGTGGTTTCTCCAGTTCATTAAATTTTTGTGTTTTTAAGAATGTAGAAAGTAGATTAATCAGCCTGTGTTTCTTTCAGCCTTACACATTTAAAGTAAACAGACTCCAGTGACCTCCAGAAAGCAGAATAAATCAGTGTTTGTTGTCTGAAAGGAGAAGGGAAACATGGTCTGAAATTAAATTACTCACATGCTTTCAATAGCTGTTCTGTTTGTTCTAAAACCATAGACACTGACTGTGTTATACACCCATTAATGTAAATGAATACAACTAAAGCAGTTATTGCATTAACGCAAGTGTGTGTATATATGTTTAAGGTCCCAGAGACATTGATTGTTGTTGTCCGGGATGCATTATGAACTTTTTGAAGTACCCTGGAGCCATGGGAAATAACTATACAGCACTTTTCAACAGGAAACAGACACAATTCTTTGCTTTTAGACTTAATGGCCTGTGTTATCAAGCCATCCCAAACACTTACATGTGGTTCTGTTTACAGTTCTCCTTCAGAATATTGGTATCATATTCTCATGTCCTGGAGATGAACCATGCTGATGTCAATAATCACTCAAATAAATCACAGAAAATACGTATGAAAGAAAAATGACTAATTAGAGCTCCTTATTTGTACTAGACGGATATAGTCTGAATAGAGAGCTTCAAGTAAATGAAGCTCTCTGCTTCTCTCTGCTTCTTTATCTTGAGATGCAAACCATCCAACGTGTCCGTGTAAAGATCTCACCTCTCAAACTAAGCTCAGGTTTGCTCAGAAAGAAAACTAAATTTTAATAGGAACTAATGTTTCATCAAATAAACTCAATAAATTCTGCTGAGTTATGACAGAGCAATCTCTGAACAAAAACAATTTAAAAAAAAATGGTTAGGTCATCACATATATTTCATTCAAACCTCCAGAAGCAAATACAGTAACAAGCATATCTGTTATGATTATGTGTAGCATATACAGTATTAGTCTGTGTTAAGTGCTGACTTCAAATTAACTTCAGGTTCTCTGCAGGGCTATTTAAACCCATCAGATAATTGGCTTGAATTTTGGCTTGTCATATCTCCCATTGCACACATACAATGCTTATAATTGATCTGAGAGGTACAGTATTGGCAGTGAGTATGTTAATCGAACACATATTTTTCCTGGAAGCATTACATTTTTTTTAGCAATGTGTATGCCAAGTGGAAAAATGGAGCTTGAATAATTCAGAGCAGTTTTGAAGAATAGCAAAGTTAGTTTATCAGAGTGGACTTTTTAAAACCAAAGGACAGAAGAGGTTGTAAATAAACAGAACACCATCAGTCGGCACTATGTGCTGAAAGCCCTAGAATGATTCAGGGAACCATTAACTTTTATAGTTAATACCTTATTTATTTAATTATTTAATAGGGGTTAAACTGGAACTGGGAATTTCAAAGTGTTTGTGTGGGTGTGGTTGGTGGGGGGTGGATGTTACATTTACACAAAGCATGGCACAATCATTTATTCTACAGATCTGAGGGGCCACTTCTTTCCTGTGTTGACATATTTCCTATTAAAACAGGAAACTGGGTGGGACAAATCAAAGGGCGTGCCCTAAAATATCCAGTAGCCTATATTTACATCTTATGGTCTATGTTTTTCAACTTGTCATTGCTAGTCAGCGCTAGGTGGTATTAAGGGGATGTTCTCAATATGCATCATCAATGGGTCTATATTCCCAGAAAAGACTGTACATTTATAATTTACATTTACATACAATTTATGCACTTGGCAGATGCCTTTATCCAGAGTGACTTACAGTGAATTTAAACTATACATTTTATCAGTATGTGTTTCTCAGGAAATAAACTCAAAACAAACATAAATGAATTAAAAGTCACAAAAATTGAGTTCATTAGATCTTTAAGTGTAAAACTAATTCGCCATCTCATACTGTGTCTTTGTCAATCTCTTTAGGTAATTTGTTTAAGCAAATGTATGTGATTAATATTATTTTGCATAACAGAAAGTGTTTGTTTTATAACATATAGAATACTTATTTAATCCCCCCAAAACAGAAAAATATCACTATTGGCATACTATCTTGGAAGCATAAGAGTTTAGCGTATGCCATCATGTGATTAAGCCGGCAGTGACCTCATTTTATGACTCTGTTTGCAATGAACATTTGGGATTTGGAATAATCAAATTTCTTGTAGATCTACTGTAGCTCAGCTGCATGAACGCCGGCATTTCTAATGAAGCTTCAGCTGGAGCGTAGCACAAATGCAAGAGGTCAAAGGCTGGACAACAGTGTCTGTGCACCTAAATTATCTCCAGCTTCCACCTGGCCTGTCGTCATCATAAGAAACAGAATCCAGAAACAGCTGAGGACTGAAATACGTCTTTCTCATAAACAAAAAGCTCTTTCTATTAATAAACGTTCACTGCTTGTTTGCATTTTAAAATCTTGTCCAGCTTCTGTACTATTGCAGCTACTATTGCATGAGTATGACACATTTTTATCATTCTCATTTGTAAGTTGCTTTGAATAAAACATCTGCAAAATGAAGCAATGTAAATGTAATGAAAATGAGGGAGAGCAAGGGATTCTTGAAAACAGCATCTTTCCCATATCAGAAATAGACTTATAGTTAGTTGAATGTGGAAACATTGTTTACATTGTTGAAAATGTTTTCAAGACAAATGCTTCAACGCTAATAGTTTTCCACAAAATTGTGTTTTTCTCAAGAGCATAACAAGAATTTAACTTTAGTAACAATCCAACACTGGCTTCGTTCAACATCTCATCATCACTTGATCCATTTTTCTTCTGTTACAATGTCCCAGTAACAGAAGTATACAGCTATAAACAACATCTGGAATCTCACATTTCCCTTATGACGATCCAGAATAAGGGAAATACTTCAGACACAGTTGTACAGTTAAATATATGCATTTCTAGGTCTAATTAGGGTGGCTTTACTCCCGTCTTTCATCTCAGCCCCACATATGGCTGTGTGCACTGAACAACCCCAACAAAGAATCTTTACACATCGTCTGCCAATTATTATAAGCTCTTCCATCTCAATAGCTCTATTTGAACAAAGAAGGTTAATTTTAAGTTAAATTTAAGTTTAAACGAGTGTCTGTAAATGATGCACAAAGCCTGTCTATATCATGCCAAAACCTTAAAATTGTATGTCTTAGGTGTCAAATGTAACTTATTTATGGTCGAATATAATAGATGTCAAATGGGCTTGTATTACCATTACATTATTATATTATTAAATTACTTTCACATTATTGTATTGCATTACTATATTACAAAGGGCTTATACTACCCATTACTACAGATTGAATACGTTATAAGAGATGCATTTTTCGCATCAGCGGTTATTTTGTGATAACAGTCGGTTGGATGTACATTATCCTTTACGTTACATATTGTATAGCTCATTCATAACTAGTTCAAATCTGGCATAAGAGGCGGCGGAGTGATACATTAAACACAAGTTGTACCGGAGTTGGAAAGAATATAGGAGTTTTTAGGAGCTGTAATGATTAATGAAAAACGATCTGGATTTGCCATTAAGATCAATTATCAGAACTACTTTTTCACCCCTTTATAATGTAATATAATAAGTCCTTAATAATTTTAACTTATTAATTAATTGTATCAATGAATCTTTAATTGATTGCATAATTTATTGTTAATTATGTATTAATATTTGAACCAGGTTAGTGTTTTATGTTTAGGTGAATTGTCCTAATGTGGGACAGCTTCAGCTCTCCCCCAAACCAATGTACCAGTGAAATTATAAACAACTCAAAGCTGTACTGCCATGTGATCAAAGTATATAATAATATTGGGTGTGGATTTACCATGTTGGCTTAACATTGTAATATACTACAAAGTCCGAAATACAGAAAACGTCCCACATTAGTAAAATTGAGAAAAACTTTAGAAAGTTTACGTTGTTTAATAAATTTTGAAATAGTAATTTATGGAAAAACGTAAATAGTAACCATTGCGCTTTTACAGTTTCACAAGTTTCAGGTTGGTCAAGTGTTTTACAAGTTTCAGGCTGGTCAACAGAATGAACTCTGTGCCAAAGCCTCCGGTTGAGCCATTGCGACCACGAGCGCCCCCTGTTGGACTTTATCTGTCAGGTTCGAATGGCTGAACAGGTGAGCGTCATTTCTTAATGCAAAATATATTCACACAATCAGAAGTACATCAGTCCATTTTCAGACAGTTTTACCTTCACAGAGAAGACCGTGTCTATAGCACAGATTCGAAACCTTGACACACCTTGTCAGGTTAAATTTGGGTTTACGTGGACACAAAATGTCTAAACTACTGGGCAGTACATTAAACTGTCTGATAAAAATACTGCATTGCAAAAATATGCACAAACAGCGTCATCTAGTGAATGTTTCGGGTGGCACAATCCTGAGCCAGGAACAGAAAGACACAAAATCACTTTATTGTCATCCCCCAAAACAGCACGCATGTAGTGGTGGGAGAGCAACAACATATAGCAATACAGTATTTACTGTACAGTATAAACACATATAATGGTTAAAAGGTTTATGAATGTGAGCAATCTACCAAAATAAGAGCATAAGTACATAAGAAGAAATGACAATGAACTTAGTTTATCTGCTTTACAGCTTTCTGTAATAAAGCGTTTGAACTGTACAGGAGAGCCTTGATGGAGGAGATTTATTTATAAAATAAGCCTATTATTGCAGTTCCAGTGTGTCATTAAATATTCCTTAATAAATAAATATCACAGAATGTCAACATTGACTGAAGTAAACAGTGCACTGTACACCCTGTGGTTGTTTTTAATGTGCTGCTTTCAAGGGGTTTCTGCTGCATGCTGGGAAACCATTTGCCCCCCCCAAAACATACATTTTTAATCAAAACAAGCCTTTTATCGTTTACTTTGATCTACTTTTAGCCCAGAAACAGATGTATTGTAAATGTATTGCCAGTTGATACTTAAACTCTCAATTAAAATTAAGATAATATACACACATATTATGTATAACAGTGCATTGTTGCACTGTAGGTAAGATTTAATTTGTTTGAAATTGTGAACTTTAAACTGTTGTACAGCAAACACTCATCTGTAAGTTACGTGTAAGCAGAACCTTATCTGTTTGCTGGTAAGAAGGTCTTAAAGTTAAACAATTCTTTCTGATTGTGGCAGTTCCCTTTAGTTTATTGTCATGACAAACACTCCATTTATATTGTCAATGAAGCTGCAATGAAGAACATGTTGATCTGACCTTCTGTGAACTCCAAACCATCGTCTATCCTTGAACTTACTTCTGGATAAACATCCGTGTTGATTGTGGGTCAACATTCCTATCAACCAGTGTTTCTGTAGCTGGTGGAGCTGGAAATTAATAAGTTATGTACTTTTAATGCAAAAGTTTCTCTGGGTAAAAGCTTTACCTAAATGTAAGTATTTCTATAATATTTAAGTTATGTTTATGCATAGGGCTGTGATTAAAGCTTTAGCAGCATTATTATAAAACTATAATTTCCATCTGGTTTTAGTTTGGTAGTCAACAGTTAGGGTCAAAGCAAGGGTTAGCGTTTCACAGTGTTTGTTTGACAGTCTCCTTAAGCCGTAGCCGTATCTAGTAGGTTAATGTCCAATTTAATGTTAATCATGATAATAATAAAACAGTAGACAATAGAAAACATTTGACTGTAGCTGTTCATAAGTAATGTTTCTATCTATCTAAACCTTAAAACTATCCAGTACAAGTCTAGGTCAAATTTTCATTTGTACAGTAACATTGTTATAGACCTGCAAAGCTTTTCGGGGGTTAGATAAAGCAAGTAATATTCAACTGGTCATGTGATCTGAACATGTCAGCCCATAAGGTGATCTGTGCTAAAAATAAAAAAGGCTTTCTTATGAGTTGAACTGTTTTTTTTTTTAAGTATTGACTTCTTTATGTGTAACAATATTTTAATAAAGGGCAATTATTAAGTCAATCCTGTAAACCTTAACCCTTAATTGTAGCTCACATTTAAAATTGGTCATTTTAAGGGTGCAGTGCATGCATTCAAGCAGACAGACAGAAAGCAGATGTTGATTTAAGATGGCAGGGATGAGCTTACACACACATGAATGCTCTAAATCAGACAGCCACCTCAGTTTACAACACAACCACACACTCTCTCTCTCTCTCTCTAGTCTTTTTCCTAATCTACCCTCCACAGGCTGCAGTACAGACAGAGAGATGCAGTCTGGGAGGGGCCGGGTGATACAAAGAAGGAGAGGGAGGGAGAGAGAGAAACAGCACTGCACTAACGGAGAGGGAGGGCGTGTGAGGGACACAGTACGTGAGGGAGCTGGAAAGAGAGGCAGCGATCCAGCAGATGAGGAGAGAGGGACTCCAGCTTGGATGGGCCCAGCAGTGCCTTAATGGAGCATGGGTCAGGTTCTAGGGTTTTCCCACTGCAGTAAGTGCTTTATTTTCCTCCGCCTGCAAATCAATCTCACCATCATCTGCCTTGTTCTTTGTCTCAGTTTCTCCCTCTGTGTATTCTGTTGCTTTCCTCCTAATGCACAGCGTTCATTCACTCTCTGTTTTACTGTATTCTGCTGATGTTGCAGTATGTGCTTGTGTACTAGTGTAACTGTGTATGCAGCACAGTGATGTATTTACAAATATATTTAAAAGACATTCGATAGAATGAATAAACTGAACTAGAATGAGACCTTGTGCTTGTTATTAATGGTAGAATTTGGAACTGGTTGGTGTATCACATGTTTAAAGTACTTTGTGTTTGGCTGGTTTGTGCTATGTGAGAATAAATACATTCAGTAGTGCTGATTTGTAGTTTGATATAGTAATTGCAATGTTTTAATTTAGAATTAAATCATTGTTTTTATCTTATGCAATAGAATATAATCAGTATTTTTTTATGTGGATATGTCCTTGAATCTCAGCTTTTATGCTGTTTATATTAGATGTCAGTGGTCTCTAACACTGGATTCACAGCTGGGGATCTGGGATCCGCCAATTATTATCTGTTCCCAAAGTAATTATTGGGAAAAAAATAAGTTAAAAAAAATATATGTTAAAAATAAGACAAGCTAAAGATAAAATGCTATTGTTCAGCTCTATGGTTCATTGAGTTCATTAAGAAGGTTAATTAATATGTGATGTACATGACAATGTATGTAATATAATGTTAAGTACATGCTTTTATGACAGGACTCCTTATGGATGTCCATAATATTCAAATGGACATGAGCTGGCAAAAGTCTGGTCCACTTTACATTTTGTCCTGGCCAGGAACTGCTCAATTAGAAAAGGTCTCTCTGACCTTCATAAAAAGTGACCAATCACAGTTTGTTTGTTTGTTTGGATGTACAGCCAATCAGATTGAATCTGAAACATTTAACCAGCTCATAACATTTTAGTTTGTGGTATGCTTTAGACAGCATGCTGAATGTGGTTGTGGCATAGTGGTTTGAAGTGCTCAGGGCTGGCAACCAGGTTTCAAGCCCTGTAATAAAAATATTGTAAAGACACAATATTGTTTAGTGCACAAGACACAACACCAGAATGGGAAGGTTCTTGTAATATTGTAATTAAATTGATAAAATTATCTGCTTATTGAGTACAAGGTAAGCTAAATGTGAAATTAAAAATGTGGGGTCACATGGTTAAAATAGCATGTCATAAAGCAGGTTGGCTTCTTTTGTTTCAGAGGAATTTGGAACTGTGAACTCAACACCTGACTCCACCCCGTCCTGCTCAGATGGTAACAACATATAATTTCCCTATTTATATATTGCGTTAAAAAATGTTGAAAAAATGCAATAAGCCACGTGAGGCTGTGTGTTACAGTTATTTTACCATAGGTACTGTAAGGGATGTTCATAGGCACAATATGACTAGCTGTAGGTTAATGTAAAAAAGTTATGTTGCTTTTAATTAATATATGAATTAACTATTTTTCCATCATGTAATGTAGCTAATTCTAAATGTAGGCCAAGGGTCTATCTAATCTAGATACTGATGGGCCACTGTCTGACTGAGTTTAGCTCCAACCCAAATTAAAGAAGCAGCATATCTCAGCCTTAATATAGAATGTTTTATCGCAGGTGTGAGTTTATATTAATTTTACAATGGCTTCAAACAAGGCTCATTCAATCAGTTTACAGTCAAAACTTTTCATTTTAAAACGTGAACTATTTTTCTTCTAAGTAATGTTTTCTAACAAGTGAAACAATCTAGTTTCAAAAGTTTAAAATCTAGGTTTTAAAAGATGGTCAGTACTTTGGACTTCTCTTTTTCCATGTTTTCTCAGGTGGAAACGAGGAGTCCGACTTCCCTGAACTGCAAACAGCCAGGGAGTGGTCTGATGATGAAGAAGGCCCAGATGATGATGATGATGATGCTTGTCTCAGCAGCTCTTCCTTGTGGGGCACACCCCGACAGAACTCCTTTGAGCTCACTTTCTCCTACATTGCCTTCTCTGAGAGCGACTGCTCACCACGGAGAGACTCAGGGCGCCGCAGGGCTGGATGTAGGGGTAGCCGTGGTTCGATGAATCGCACAGATACTGTGGAGAGCCAGTTGCCTCCTGACTCGCCCACTGTGGAGTGGGACCCCCATGCCTACCTCTCTCTGGAAGGGGAGGGAGATGTGGAGGAGGAAATCTTGCAGAGAACTTTGGAGCCCTCTTCACAAAGCTTGGTGGAGGAGTTTCAGGAAAAAGACTCAATAACATGCACAGGATTGGAGGAGATCTCAAGCCTCCAGACTCATAGCATAAAATACAGTCATCGAGATGGGCAGATAAGAGGTGCTCATGAAATTACTAATAAGTGCATTTGAAAGCGTTTTACACATTCTGTTTGTGTGTGGGTTTGTGTTTGAATATGTGTGTGTGTGTTTGCATGTTACATGTTTATATGATGTGTAATTTCAAAAGCAATATGACGTGTAATTTTAAAACCATTAGCGTGCATCATTAAACAGGGTCACAGAAATAATGACCGTGTTTTAAACAGGTGTCCCAAACATTGTCATTGGTCAGATAAACAGGTTGCTCTGCTTCATACTTTATTGGTTATACTTTATAGTGATGCTCTGTCAGGTTGGTTAGGAATATAAGCAATGTTTGAATAGCATCACAGATCCACTTTTTGATTGAATCAGGCTATGAATGGGTTATTTACTGCTGTCTATGCAATTTAGCTGAGACAGGAAGTGTGGGGAAGTGTTTTCATCACACACTTCTCAATACAAAATGTATGTGCGTGTGGTAAGGTAAGCTTTGTTGTTGCTGTTTTGCATATTCAGGGATAGAGAGTTAAATAACTTACTAATACTACAGTAAGTGTTGAATTATGCTGTGTAACCTGTCCTGTATTGTGCTACATTATCAGATATGCAGTAATGATATTTTTTCATACATTAAGTATTGATTAATTTATCAATCCAAACAGTCTATAAAATATAAAGATCATTGTATTTCTTTAAGCTGTTTTGGTTCAGTTTAAAACTTTGCTTAATCATCTGATAAAAACGTCACATTTGATCATCTTTTGTGTTGTGTAGCGATGATATAACAGTAATTAAATGTTGATTGTGTCTGCAGTTCCACAGCCTCACGGGTCAGACCCTTCTGTTGTCATGGAAACCGCAGCCACCCTGCAGACGATGGACCCATCAAATACAACGTCTCCTGCCATTGGTCAAAACACTCAGGAAGAACAGATCAGATGTGAGCAGTGGTACTCTACTCTCAGCCTATCAGAGGGGCAAACAGTCTGCATGGAGATAGCAGGTGCGTATAAGTGGAATCAATTATCTGATCACTGTTTCTGATATTTCTATTCACAAATATTTCTATTCACAAATATTTCTTTATCAGCCATTACCTCAATATGCAAAGGGAAACCTTGGAATATGGTTTCTCTCGTTCACAAAAGCTTCCCACATGTCAAACCTATGTTCTTATTTTACTGGAGAATACAGTGTCCATGGTAACACAGTCAAAGGCCTGTAATCATAATGGGCTGATTCCATTGAGTGGAATCCTGACCAGTCTATCTTCATTATTCCACACAAACAAGACAAGTCATGCACTGTGCGTGTGCAATACTGGTCAAGTTTATTATGGCTGGCATATAGATCCAACATTGAGGGTTTTATGAAGGATTCTCATGTGCTATGGTGCATTATTGTTAGTTATTTACTAAGCATAACAAACTAAGCAGCAAATCAAACTGGCAAATAGTAAACAATTCAGCCATAATAATTCATGTCCAAGATAGGAAGACGCATAGCAAAGCCACATAGTGATTTATTACTTCTTCCTTCCTGAAAGGTATATAAACTTTGAAATAGTGAGTAAACCAAAGAACTAAATTAATAAAAAAATTTGGTTTCTTTGCTAAATTATATACTTAATGAAAAGACTATACTGAAGACTTTAAGAATCGTGTTTATACAGTGTATAAACTGATCACAAGCAGATGTTTGTATGTAGATATTTGTGAGTTTATTTGTATCCTCCCCATGTCAGTGTATTTCTGACTGTCTTTAATGGGGCGGGCACAATTGTGCAGTTTTATTTTTGGGTTGTTAAACCAGAGGGCTGCTGACAGAGCAGGACCAGCCAAAAACAGTGTGAGGGGTTTTCAGAGAGGATTAGGGGCATAGTCACAGGAAAGAGAGAGATCGGCCCATGAAGACCCCAAAATGACCAGTAAAGGTGAGGAGTAGGAAAATACAAACTTTAGTGCTGCAATGTTGCTGTAAAGGGAGAAATTGAGCAGATTGAGATAGATGAGTTAGGTTTATTTTTCTGTGACTGAAACACATTGTAAACAGTTTAGAATGGGAGTTTATTCCTGTGAGTGTTAGCAACTGCTGTCGGTTCTGTGCATGAGTGTCTGGTGATATTAAACTGCTGTCTAACAGCATGTGTTTGTGTAAAAGATGGAGAATGAATGATGACTTCTTAATTATAAACTTCTGTAATTGTTGAACTTCATATTATACATCCAGATAGATACTGAGTGTATATGTGGTTATATTTGTCACACTAGCACAGTTAAAATTTGTTTAAAAATTTTTTATTACACAGCTGTTTGAAATACTTGATTCTGATTGGTCAGTTGTGGAATTCTGTGGTTATTTATTTATTTGCATAATAATTAAGAAACATGTCCTGCATTGCTGATGTGAATACAACATTTAAAAATATATACCTAGTTATCTTTTTAGTTACTTATATTATTGTCTGCTCAATGGCAATTTCAAAACCAAATTGCAAAACCCCCTGTACATCATTTACTCTTTAGAGCTGTTGTTTAGCATTAGACCGTGTTTTAAACAGCTTTATGCTGGAAAAATGGTTTCGTGGTTCATCCTCTTCCCAGCATGTAATGGATCATAAATAATTAATATGGTTGCTTTGTTTGCCAGTGATGTTGTCAGTAGCTTAAGATGTCCTTTGCTCTCCATGACATACATCTCTTATAGATAATATATCATGAAACACAATACATAATATTGAACAATTCAACACCATGAACCCCCAAAATGAAAATTATATCATTATTTCTTTGTCCTCAAGCATTTTCAAACTCATATGGCTTTAAGTCTTCTTTGGAATTGCAGAAAAAGATATATGGAAGAATGTTTGAGCAGTTACATTTTGATGTTACAGTTGACATCAATGGGGTCCATTTGTTTTATTGTGTACTGTTTTTTTAAGAAGATAAATTAATCTTAGAAACACTATAAAACTGTCATTTATTTAAAAAACATATTATGAACATCTACTTTTCCCCAGTGTGACCTGAGTGAGTCTAACATGTGTGTGCTAAAGTTAAACATATGAAATAAGTTTGTTAGACCATCTGCCATGACAATAGATAGGTGTGTCCTCTTACACATTACGTTGAAATTATAAATAGTCCATCCACCTGCTGGTGGCAACAGGGTGACAAGCATAAATGACATTATTGCTGAGGTAATTTTGAATGGATTAGCATCGGTATTAGCCTGTAAGATATTGTCTAGTTCATACTAACACTTCAGAGTTATAACCACTGCAGGAAGAGGGGAAATTAATTTAAGCAAATACAAAGAATAAAGCTTTTCCCAATGGTTTAAAATCACTTCAAAACACTTAGACTGAGAGATGTTTGAGATTACAAGGAAAGGCATTCTCATTTCCCATTACTAAGAGTAAGTTATGTATGCTGCTCATGTCACTATTGATAACCAATAGGCTGCAGGTTGAGTGCTATCAGCAGGTGGTTTAAGAGTCCACTTTAAATTCTTAGTTTCTTTTCTTTCCTACGCTGTCTAATAATAGCCAAGGTCAGCCCAAAAGCCTCCTTGCAGTTTTTCTCCTTGTCATCAGTAACATAAACTCATCTGCCTACTGTTATAGCCTGGGCCTTTAGTATTTTTTATGCTCTCTTA
>JAZGTK010011546.1:0-15530 GCA_036877625.1 Ambastaia sidthimunki | reverse complement strand
GGGGTGTATTCATTTTTGCTTCAACCAATTTGATTAAAACTGAAGATTTTGTGATCCAAGTTAGATTATTAACCTTAATTTCATGTTATGGAGTTAAAGAAGTTTTCAATAAAACTCAGCCTTGTGAAAAGTTTGGAAATTGTTCTTTTGTTCATTGAGCTACTGATTAAATTCGTACTTTTTAAAGGGGGTGTACTCATTTGTGCTGAGCACTGTAAGTTCAGCTTATATTCACTGTTGACAGATATTATATTCAGCTCTGATCCAGAGAAACTGTGTTGATGTATTGTGTGGAACTTGGTCATTATATAACTATATAATTATAATATATAATTATATGTCATTATATAATTGTAATTGCTTTGAAAGTTTTAGCACAAAATGTGACCTGGACATGTTTTCATGAGATTCAGGTTTGTCAAAAGAAAAAGTTTCAGATTACAACTGTAACCATGGTTCCCTGAAAAGGGAATAAGACATTGCATTGTATGATGACACTACAGTGAACTCCTTTAGCATGACGGTATCTGAAGCACATGTGTAACTAGCCCAATCCTGATTGGAATTACATTGCTCATGACATTTGCCATACCTGCTGCATGCCAGGGAGCAGTTTGCTTCATCTTATCGAAAGCTATTTTTGTTCCGTGTCAGTGAAATGCAAGCCACTCTGCAGACATTCAGGAGGTATGGCTAAGGGACGTCACATCTTGTTCATGTCTCAATAACCATAGGTACTGTAATAACCTGAGACTACATGGGCACAACTCAAAACAACAGCACCTAGGATTCCAGTGTGGCCGGAATGACCAGGCTAAAATCTTAACGAAGACCTAGAGTGGTTGAACGGGGTATTGATCCTTGTTCTGTGATGTGACATATAGAGAGTAAAACTTTGGTTGAATCTGTAATGCCTCAGAAGCTACCTAACAACCTCTTTCAAAAACCTATTTTAGGGTGGGGGATTTTGCACATATTTGGCGTCCTTCTGGCTTAACTGGCAACCTCATTATGAAATGCACTTCGCGCTGATTGACTGCCTTTACTGCCACTCAAAAGAATGATTATGTGATGTCGTTGCCCGGCTTCTGACCCCACAACAACCAAAAAAAAACAGTCCGAGCCCTTTAAACGCATGCAAAATGGGAAATGCCGCCATTTAACGGAAATAAATAGGGGTTTGAGATGAAGTTATGGAGGATTCAGGTTGGTGTGGAAGAACATTAATTCTTTTGCATCATCATAAATCAAGAATAAATACTAACTGTAGTCTAATGCAAATACTATTTACTGTGTACTGGACAGAGGCTTCAGGTTTGGGTGTTAATCTTGGGCTAACAGTGCGCATCTGCCACTGTTGGCTCCGTTCGAAATGAAAACAGAACTATTTTAAGTAGATTTGAGCCACAGTATAAGGTCAAGGATTAATATTAGCATGACAGCATAATTTGGCCAAAAGTTTATCATTATTGAATGCTGTGGGCCATTCACCTGGGCCATACAGATTACTGCCATAATGAATAACACTCAAAGAGAACATTCAAACACAGGGTACTGAGACGACTGCACAGGCTAATTGCTTTAGACCAACCTTTGTATAGGTGTAGAAAACAGATTTACCACTGTTCATTCATCACTCACCAGGTGCTCATGTGGAAACTGTATGCATGCCCACAGAGAGAGAAAATGTATGTTGCCGTGAAATACAACAGGTGCTAACACTATGCAATTCCATACAGATGTACAAATACATCTCAGTGCTTACCAATCTTTCATGTTTATGGCCTATAGAAGTGTAACAGATTGAGCATTACCTTTTCTCGATGTAGGTCACACAGCGAATGGACCAAGCACCCAACAACATTGTCTGCCTGACAGACCATCCTGGTTTAGAACCAGTATGTCTGAACATATACTCAAAATGCTTTGAATGTGTACAGAGCAGACCATGACCGTTTGTGTATCAGAGGAAGGGAAAGGAAGGCACGAGATGACCATTGACTAGCAGTGTGTAATTAGACTAATCCACATTTGGTTGAGACTTGCGCTAAATACAAAACAAAACAGAAAAAAGAGAGAAAGGAAGTACATCATTGCAATAACAAATTTTATTAGTTAAGCAAATCAGGCAGACATCATCTTGAATCATACCCAGAACAAATGTATTAAAATTTACTAAATGCCATTGTCCTCTCTGCCCATGTCTTGCAGGCAGTGCAGATTTTCATCTTCATCTTAACATCTTCAATGTCCTCTTCCAATTCAAGATGAGGTCTTTTTGCTGGGCGTGACTTGACTGGTGTTGAACTAAATGGCAGTGAAGCTGCAGTAGCCATAGTGCCAACAGCCACACTTTGACATGATATTGTAGCCTGTATGCCTGACAACAATGAAACAAAGTCAGGCTCTGAATATATATTGAATAAATATGAATACGTTACCATGACTACAAGTAAGCTAACAGTTATTGTCTGACATGTATCACACTACAAAATTAATTCTTCTACATTTACATAAGTCAGTAAAATTGAGTGTGAATTCATTCTAAACTGAATACAATTATGTAATGGATTGACAAACAGGATAACAGTGAAGATTATCATGAAAGATTAAACATGATATAGAACAACTTATTCTATACTGGAATACAATCACAAGGCTATTTTCACACAGAAAAGAGGGACACTGAATTGCCTCTGCTTCGGTACTGTGGTCCATAAGTTTTAAGGGACAATTGTGTTCCCCTAGACTAGGTTTCCTGAAGATCCGTCTGACAGCAAGCCTAACTTTGGCTAGACAATCGAATGGTTGATCAAAGTAAAATGCCTTGAAGCAAACAAGCTAAATTAGTTAGCCTAGCATGTGAGGTCAGCCAGAGGCTAGTTGAAAGTGAAGGGCGAAACTCGAAAGTATATAAAGTTTAAAACCCTTTCTTTATGATGAACGCAGTAAGTTGAGCAGAAAAAGGAATTAAAAAGCTAATATTCAGCTGTCCTGATGCTAGCATTACTTACCACAAGCATGGTGATAGTTAACTATCTATTCTGTGGTCTAATCTGTGGTTAAATGTTGTGGGAATCCTATTAAAAATAAACAGTAGCCTTCTCGGGCATTTATTTTGGAGGGGAGGAAATAAAAAATTTGCACACCACTTGTACAGCCGGAGAGAGCAGCACACCTAGGAACGTGACTTGCCATTTTCCCTTGAACTTCACGACGTCACTTGTGGAATGTGCTCTCAATGAAGTGGCAAAGGCCGACTGCACACCTCATAGGCCATAGATATTGCTCCAATATATAGGCTGTATAGTTAGATATTGCTCCACTATATATATCTTCCTACTTATAGGCTGTTTGTTTGTCTGTCTGGAGTGGCTGGCCAGCAGGAGAAAAACGAACAACATTTTCTAGAGACGAAGGAGCTGCAACAATTTTGGCTGAACATCTTGATTTCAGACAACTCACATTTACTGGAAACCAGTGTGTCCCAAAGTGCACAGAGAAGGTAGCAGGAAGCAAACTTTCTTAGAGCTCCACAGAGGTGTGGGAATAGATTGTAATTAGCTCCTTCTCAGGAGGGAGCCCTCGTAGGCCTGACTCATGTCAGGATTTCTTTTCCAAATCCATTTTAGAGACAAGAATGTTCCTCAGATACATCTTGTCCCTAGTGTGCTTTGGGTAAGAGTGGTGTTTTAACCCACAGGTTCCTGGAGGCATGCAAAATTCTCAACATTCTCCTGGTGTTGTCTGTATGAGGAGTCTGTTGTACTTGGTTGGGCTGCCCTCTGGCAGCAGCACCCTTAATGTGGAGATTCAACTGGAGGAAATGCTCATCTAGTTTACTTTTGTAATGCTCCCCCCACAAACTCCTCATATTGCAGGGATAAGGCTGGCAAATCACCCACATTACCTGCATTAATGCTAAGGACATCCACCTCCTCACAACTAGACAGCCCCAAAATTGTGTACTCACCTGGAGTGGAAGAAGCCACTGAGTGGGCTTCTGAATCCTGGTATTGAGCGCTGGAATGTTGTGAATGTGATTGTGAGCTGAAAAACAGATTAAGCCATCTCAGACTCCTACATCAGATCTATTTGCAATCCCCATAAGTTTCTCATTAAAGAATATATTTTCCTCCCATGTAGCCAAATAAAAAGACTCGCATAGAAGCTTTGAAAGCTGATGGTAATTTCTACATTGTTCCTTCTTTTCTCAGTAAACTCTCTGGGGATCAGCGATGAGCTCAAACAAAAGTTACAGGATGTGATGGTGGACAGACATAAACTTACACTGGGAAAAACACTGGGAGAAGGTGAGAGATACAGAACTGCTGTAGGAATCTACTTCCAGTATCCACTTATCTCAAAGTCAGCTATAAATATGTATTTAATATATCATTTATATGTATTTATCCTGTATGTGTGTACAGGAGAGTTTGGCTCTGTTATGGAGGGTTTACTTACTCAAGAGGATTCAGTGCTCAAAGTGGCTGTGAAGACCATGAAAAGTGAGTCTACAGTGACAGTCATTACTGAAAACATGTCATCATACTCGTCATTTTAACCTCGCTCACTTGTGTTTTGATCAGTTGCTATCTGCACTCGCACTGAGATGGAAGATTTTCTGAGAGAGGCCGCGTGCATGAAAGAATTTGACCATCAGAACGTCATGAGGCTTCTAGGTAAGAACCCATCTAAATTCAAACCTTTCATAGATGCTTGAGCTGATCACTGGCTCTATTACATTTACATATTACATTTTTTTATATATTGCTGTGTGATATTGTGGTTAACAATATTATCAACATTAAAATAGATGACTCAGTTAAGCCTTAAGAACATACTACACAGTAGATTTGATTGGTGAGTGTGCGTGTGTATAGGTTGGTGAGGGCCAAATGTCACTAACATAGTAAAATGTCATGGCAATCAACTTGTGAGGTCATTTTACTGGTCCTCACTAAATAAAAAGGCTTATTAATCTGAAAAAACA
This sequence comes from Ambastaia sidthimunki, assembly GCA_036877625.1. NCBI lineage: Eukaryota > Metazoa > Chordata > Actinopteri > Cypriniformes > Botiidae > Ambastaia > Ambastaia sidthimunki. The sequence continues at coordinate 10,537 of JAZGTK010011546.1, read as the reverse complement.
AGTTTATCTTTAAATCTAATGCCATGCATGTGTGTGTGGCAGGTGTATGTCTGCAGACGGTCGAGAGTGAAGGCTACCCATCTCCTGTTGTCATTCTTCCCTACATGAAGCATGGCGATCTCCACAGCTACCTGCTCTACTCTAGACTGGGCGACTCGCCTGTGGTAAGTCATTTAAAAACATGATGGGAAGGACAGGGAACTGCAGAGAAAGATTAAATGAGAATGAAAAATGTAATTAAATGTTCACACTTCTCTTTTCCATACAAAGAAAGCATACAATGTTGTTGTGGACTTCAAAAGGTCAGAGCTGTTTTTTACTGAAGAATATGAATAAATAACTTCATTTTTTGTTATTTTTAATAGCTCACAGGTCATATGGACTACTTTAATAATGTTGTTGTTCCAGTTTGGAGCAATTAACTTACAGTCCCTATTTACTTTAATTGTATGAAAAAAATCTAATTTCATATAAATATATGTTGTTTTACTAAAAGAAACGTGAGTAAATAATTACAGGATTGTAATTTTCCAGCTAACAGGGAATGTTCTTGGAATGCTGGCTAATGTTCTATTAAAGTTATCAAAAGGTTTCTTGCAGTAGGTTTTTTATCATTATATTTTTATTATTATATAATTTTGGATTATTTTTTGTTATTAACATGGATGAAAAGTTTAAATTCTAAACAACTGCTTTAAGAATATCTTGGTTACTTGACTGTAACCCTGTTCCCTGAAAACAAAAACGAGAATGAGATGCTGTTTTATGATGCTAATGAAAATATTCTTTGTAAAGGTTGTAAAGGGTGTGTCAAACATGCCAGGAACCTGGCTTAAAAACCTCTGCCATTGACAACATAAAGAAGGTTTCAGACATAGTCGTGGGATGCTGATTCAAGGTCATTAGAGCCTAGAGTAGCATGGACATCCAAACTGTAAAATCTGACAAATGTATGTTGCAAGGACTGCAAGCGCCTTTTGCCAGACCCCTAGAAAATGCCACTTCCTTCATAGAATGAGCCCTGACTCCTAGAAGAAAAGCTTGACCGCACACCTTATGAACCAGGGCAATGGCATCCCTCACCCAGTGTAACATAGTTTGCTTGGTGGCGACTGTGCCCCAGTTGTGGCCCCTGTAGCAATTGAAAAGTTGCTCTGCCTTGTGCCACTGGCTAGTGTGGTTGACATAAGTCTTAGGAGCACAAACTGGACACAGTAAGTGGAGCTTTTTCTGCTTGGTGTAGCAAATGGTGGAGGACAGAAGACTGTAAGATAGACCAGATGCACTGTCTAAAATGGAACTCTAGGAATATAATCATGGTGATGGTGCTGAATAGCTTTGATGAAAGTCTAAGCAGGATGGAGAGACAGACAGAGCCTGCAAATCCATAATTCTCTTTAAAGAGGTAATAGCCATGAAGAATATCATTTTTAGAGTCAGGAGCTTGTCAGAAGCTGACTCCACAGAGGGGGCTCCAACCAGGCCTTCAAGGACAATGGTTCAGTCCCAAGAAGGGACCCTCACTATGATGGGTGGACTTAGCTGCCTGGCTGCCCAAATAAAATAAGCAATCAAGGGGTGCTTCCCAACTAGGACCCCATCAATTATAGCATGGCAGGCCGAGATGGTGGCCAGAGGGGATGAGCCCACTGACAACTTGTCTTGCAGGAACTCAGCACTGAAACAATCTGGCAGTGAACTGGGTCCACACTACATGCAATACACATTCAAAGGATAATAAAAATTCCAGAGCTCTGGCCTGGCATGAAATATTGTCCACTGTGCGATAGTGAGATAGTAGCTCCCTCCTGATATAAATCGCCCACAAAGAGCCATTGAGGAGGGATATCAGATCTGAAAACCAAATCCTGGTCAGCCAATGAGACATTATAAGCAAGAGCGAGATCTTTGCTGGCGGACCTTTGCTTGGAAGCACCAGAGGAAAAACATAAAGACGCACTCTGGGCCAAGAATGACCCATGGCATCCAGGCCCAGGGGAGCTGAAGTAGAGGGGACATAGCAAGTCTCCTGAGATGTGAAGAAGTCCACCTCTACTTGGTAAAACCTCTCCCAAATTTGGCTGACTATCTTAGGGTGGAGTTTCCATTCCCAGTGTGTCACAGCCTGCCTGGACAATAAGTCCCCCTGAGGGACAAGATTGTGTTCTGTGCCCAGCGCAGACCCAGCCATGCTAGCCTGTTTAGGCATAGTCCACCTTGGTGATTTACAGTATATAGGCAACTACCAAGGTGTTGTCCACCCGCACTACGACCTTAGCTATTGGAGGAAGTACTTTAGGGCCAGAAGTACAGCCATCAGTTTGGGGCAATTGTTGTGCCAAAATCGAGATCATGACCTCTTCAGATCCCTTAGGCTGGACAGCCACCGAACATTAAGCTGGAAATCACCACTCTCTGAGCAGGGTGTGTGCAGAAAAGTCTTATTTGTTGAGATATTTTTCATCCCTCCCTGGATTTTTTTGCACACCCCTTGATTCTGGGTACTTTTTGGCTGCAATAATGGACCTCAAGTCTGGCGGGCTACTCCCCACCCTCGAGGGGGGGCACGACTCGCCACACTCTGACAACACACCCTTGAGCACAGCAGGGGAAAAAACGTGTTTCTTAGATAAACTCTTAGATAAACGCAAACAACACAATGCGGTCTTTGAAGACAAAGAAACCTGAAGATGTGCTTGTTTCACATTAGTGTATAACCTCCATGGACACGCATTCCAAAGACATTACAGCTGGAAGTTCTTGGATTGTTTAACACGCATGCTTCACAACCAATCAAACAAAAAATTTTCTCATTAGCATTATGAAGCGCAGGATCAAGTGTAGCTTTTAATAGGGAACAAGATACAAATGTCTTTTTACCATTCCATTACCCACACATGCAATTTCATAGCTGGAACACAAGTCAAAATAATTTTTCCTGAGAAATCTTACCCATCAGCTCAAATTATAAATCATTTTTATAAACTTACGATTGCAAATCAGGGTAAGGTAAGATTTTTTCAAACACTGTTAAATACTTGCTCAATAACAGATTTGTATTTTTAACCAAAAAGTTACATATTGCAGCTTTAAATTGTTAGTACAACGTTTTAAAACATTACAAAATTAAAATTGTTTAAATAACATTTTTATATCCAAGCGATCACATTAATACAATGTCTATACCTTACTGTAACAGTACCTTAAAACACAGCTCTTTTACTCTCTTTAATACAGTTAATGAATATTTTTGGTAACAGCTCAGTGGAGATCTGAGGTTGGAAATCTGAGCAGGTTGTTTTAAGGACAGATCTTTGTGGTCAGAGTTGTGAAACACGAGAGTAATCATAAATGAAGTTCCTCTAAGAGCATATGCTCAGAAAACACAGTACACTCCCACAGAAACATGTACTACAAAAATGCTTTGCCCACTGTTTCACAATGTTTTTTATTGTCAACAGACATGTCTGTAGAATGAGCTTAATGTGAGGAAAAGTCTCTGGCGCCACCTACCTGTCGCAAGAAGAATTTAATGAACCGTTCACAGACAAACGTCACATTATACTGCATGGCATATTGCAACCTACTACAACTGTTAAAAGACAAAGATCATTGATTATTTTTAATATCTATGATATTCTTTGTGTAGTTTCTGCCCTCTCAGATGCTGGTGAAGTTCATGACAGATATAGCCAGAGGAATGGAGTACCTGAGCGGCAAAAATTTCATTCACAGAGACCTGGCAGCTCGAAACTGCATGTGAGTCCACATATTTAAACAGAACTCACAGTAGTCTTGCATAAGTTAGAGATAAGTCAGCTAATCATTATCATAAAACCCTGATATCAAAGTGTTTACGACCGTAGTGGAAGATCAGGACCGCTTCTGTTCAAAACATAAAATTGCAGGTTACTTTTACAAAGCATCACTATTACTCTATTGCATACTTTTTTTTCTGGGCAAAACTTTGATAAGTAACTTGTCCTGCACCATTTGTCGTAGACCCCTAAATGAGGGGTCTAGCATCATGCTAAAACATATTAGAATCTTGTGTATTTTAGCATCATGGAAAACTGAAATATTATGGCATGAGTTTTGCCACAGCAAGCCCCACTCACATTTACTTCATAAATCTAGTTATATTCAGGGTAAGGTAAAGAGACCGTTTACAACACTGATCTGTTATGTACTTGTTTAATAACTGTTTTTGTTTATTTATAAACAAAAAAAGAGATTGCAGCTTTAATGTTTATAAAAAACTTTCCTCTTATATTGTTCCTGTTCTTAGTGTCAGAACTATTTCTACGTAAATGTGGGTTTATATACTAGGCTTGTTGGCTCTTATAACTAAATGTTTAATGCTGTGTCATTTGCTGGTCACTTTAGATAAAAGTGTCTGTTAAATGAAATAAATGTAGACGTAAATATATTGATAGCTGAAGTAGTCTGTAAGTGTTGATGGTATAGTTCTGTTCTTGGCAAACACCCGCTCATCCATCAGAGCAAGGACAGCAGTCAATCAATCTCACCCACAACTGACAACATGCTTGGTTGAATATTTTATCCCCTTCCAGGTTAAATGAGAACATGAATGTGTGTGTGGCCGACTTTGGCCTGTCTAAGAAGATCTATAATGGTGACTACTACAGACAGGGACGTATCTCTAAAATGCCTGTCAAGTGGATTGCCATTGAGAGTCTGGCAGACAGAGTATACACCACCAAGAGTGATGTGGTAAGCTTGTTCTGCATGTGCTCCTTTGAGCAGCCTATTTTTACTAAAGTGTTGTTGTGAAGGGTCTGAATATCTAGGCCGATGTGTTTCAGTTTTGTCTTTTTGATAAATTTACATACATTTCTAAAATTATCTTTACACTTTGTGTGAACAATTTTCATGTTGCCTATCATACTGACTCTAAATATCTGCTGGTGTGTCCTGTAGTGGTCATTTGGAGTCACAATGTGGGAGATAGCCACTCGTGGTCAGACGCCATACCCTGGAGTAGAGAACAGTGAAATCTATGATTACCTGAGGCAGGGCAACCGCCTCAAACAGCCTCCGGATTGTCTAGACAGCATGTAAGTACACTTATTCAAAACCATCTTCTTAACCCTGGTTAATTCAACTTTAAATCTTGGGTTACTAGTCCCACATGTAGTGCTTTTAACCTTGGGTCATGAAATCTTGCTCCAGTTTGGGAACCAAACTCTACAGGGTGGATATGTTGCTAGAATGTTACAGTAAGTGCTTTAGTATCAGACAACCAATCTAAACAATGCCTCCCAAACATATCTACATCAGATTACAGACGTTTAGGAGCACCTACAATCTACACGTGTGTAAGCAATTATAGATGATCATGCAGTTTCATTCGCCTCTTGTTTTTATGTGCCGGCTCAAGTGCAGCTTGCTGTAGTTGTATGTAGTGCTGGATTAGCAGATCAGATTTATAAATATTTTGCAGACACATATGCATACAAATCCAATCTGGTTCTAGTCAGGTCCTCTAAGGTAGACTGTGCTTCAGAGCCAAATTCAGGTGAAAGCAGTTTCGAAAAACATTTAATGATTTTTTTATTTAAATTCCTATTGGAGGTGGTCAGAAATGCTTGTGATCACCTTATATTTGTAGGGTTGATGCATCTCAAAAAAACAGTGAAGGATGTCTGTCCACCTAACATGTAATCATTGTGCCCAAACAAAGGTTTCAAGGTTTCTTTGCTGGATATTTACAGTTTTAAATGAATAAGAACCAATGATGTTTGACATGTGTGAAAGAAATGTTTTTCTTTGTTCTTAACAGCTATTCTCTCATGTTCTCCTGCTGGTTACTGAGCCCGAAGGACAGGCCAAGTTTTGAGATACTGCGCTGTGAGCTGGAAAAGGTCCTGGAAGATCTGCCGAGCCAAGACCCAGATGAGATACTCTATGTCAACATGGAGGAGTCCTCTGGAGAGTTGGGAGCTGTGGGGGGCCGGGACCCTGTATTGGGGGTCCCATGTGCTTTCGGGGCCTTAAAGGGTTCAGGCTCAGTGGCCACTGTGGAAGTGCACCACCCTAGTAGATATGTGATCTGCCCTCAACATGAGAACCAGCGCCTGCTCAACGCTGACTCCGTGGAGAGTCTGAACCTAATGGGGTCCACTCCCACCGCAGTACTTCAGCCCTCATCCTGTTCCACTCCAGTGCCGGTTTCAGAAAGTCAACTTCAAGAGGAGAGAGACGGCTCAGAAAGCAAGAAAGTGCCCTGGCAGTAATCATGCTGCTGCAGTGGCTAAAACAGACATATACTGCCTCTTGTGGAGAGCTAAGATATTGCTCAAATCCCATAAATTTGGGAACTATACCTTGTTAATTTTGCACAAACGAGGTATAGTTCACTCAGAAATTAAGTATACTCTGCAGCAATATTTGCAACGCCTCCGGGCAGCTATTTGTAAGGCCTATTTACTTAAATGTGGGAAACCGATATCTTTAAAATGGCTTTAAAACTCACAATAACACAACATATTTTACATCAACAATTGACATAGTCAATCAAACTTAACATCAACTGTAGCATAACAATATGCACATGTGCACAGGATGGCAATTCTTTGCAACACTCAACACAGAGTCCCTCTCCCAAAATATCAATAATGATTGCTAAATGTTATTGGAAGGCGGGACTTCCTTCACTAGAGCAGCCATATTGAGTGTTGCACTTTTCCCCTTTCATAGTAACAGCTTTGCAGCGTGATATCTGTAGTTGGTGTTAACTATAAAGTTCATAGTGACACATCTGTTAAAAGGAAGAAACTAACATTTAACATGTTATTCCCTGATTATTTTGAGCCTCACTCAAAGCTCACAAACCTGATTCACCTATAATGAAAAAAACTCTGGCTGTCACACCAACTTTGACACTAAATGGTGTATTGTTCATAATCAAAGCTTTTTTTTCTTGTGACACCATAACCAGACATAATGTGACAGGTTTTCAGCAAAAAGTAAATTGTGTATTCACACTAAAAACTAAACAGTTTATAAACCATGCATTTTGAACTGGTGTTATGTTTTATCAACAGGTCATTTTTTCACATGGAAGTTGAAAGAGACTTAGTCTCTTGTAGTCTCTTGTTACCTTGGTCATGGGTTTTCAAAGTGTTCCAGGGGAGGTACGCATAGGGTTTAAGAAACAGGGTTGCTAACTTGGCCAGATGTAGCGACTTTTTACATCCCCTTAGTGAAATCTTTTTGGAAAAAGCAACTTGCGACAGATCTAGCAGATCTAGACAAACCTTCACTTTTCTTAGTAGACTGTGCACATAGTGCACAGCCTCCATCTGGGTATAAAACTTTGTGAGAGAAACACACAAGGAAGATGCTTCTAACTTTCTCACTAATCATTATTTTGACTTTTAGATCTTTTATATCTGTAGTCACAACACAGCTGCTGTCTTTAACTTATGTTTATTGTTGTTTTGTCAGATTTGTAAATCAGGATTTAAGAAGAGCAGCGGCTATGTGACTTTATTTAATACTCGTTTCAGTGTCTAATGACAGAAACAGACAAAATATGTGAACAAGAACAGTTTTATTGAGCATTTGGCTATATTAAAATATAGTATGTGAGCACAGAAAGACAAGCTGTGTTTTCCTCACCTTGAAAGTCGATTTGGATAAATGTTGTCATTGTGTACATTGGCTCAAAAGAGAAGCCTGCTGTCTTTGACTTTGAAAACCCGTTTAAAGCAATGAGCAAACACCTAGTAATGACATACTAATGCCATACGACATAGAACATTCTATCAACTGCACAGCAACACCCTCACAATTACTTAGAAATAGAAACTGCAGTCAACAAAATGTCAACAAAAAATAACTCCAATTTGCATGACTGCTATAGGATTTATTTGATTGCCTTATTGTGTCACACCAGGTTAGAAGATCGTATCAGACTCATAACCCATATTCCAAGAAATTTTAGATATACAGGTTTATCTACTCACACAACAGTTAGAGTCAAACCAATCAATCAAAAAAACATCATGTCTAACATTATATAGAAAATATGGTGCTGATATTGATCACCCTGTATATTCATAAAGAACTCAGGATGTTCTTTTATTTTGACTGACCAACAATACAAAGGTCAGATTAAGCAAATAGCACAAACTGGCTTAACACTGCCACCATCTAGAATGAGACAACAAGTTTATTTCTGTCTAAAATTACATTGACAGACTATCTCAAGTCTCCTTCTAACCAGCATTTTCCAAAGAAACACATGGAGGACAACAGTTATATTCCACAAACAAATCAAACCAAATCCTTCAGTTTTTCAGAGTTTCAGTTGATAGACACAGTCTCTCTGCATTAACAGAATTGGTAAAAGTTGATTTTACACTGATGTGAGAACAATTTTGTGTTTTTTTCTTATAGAATACCTACATTTCATAAAGTTACTGAAGATTAGATCAGTCCAGTTTTGAAGATTAGATCAGTATTTGATTCTCCGAGGCCCTGCCCCAGACTCAAGCACAGTATTTTACTTTTATTTTTGTAAATTTGATATTTTGCACTAATCATTTTATCATTTTATAAATGTATTTGTGTGTCTTTGTTTATTATGCATTTTATTTTTAATCTGATATGAAATTTTAGTTGATGTTTACTGTAAATTCTATTACAGAATTGTTATTGATAAGATATATAATATGACTTGTCTATGATTTTTTTATTTTAGATAAAAACATTTTCAACATTTAATAAACTCTGAATTATGTAAGCCGTTAAAAATATTAAGAAACAAAATAATTTTACATTTTGAAAGAATGGTATACTGTTTTTTATAAATGTGGTACTTTATCATATAGAGTTATATCTGTTACATATTAATTTGGTGAGCCACAATGTTTTAGGTACATAGTATTGGATGACAAACTATATACTGTATAGTACTATGTGTTTATGTGGCAGTGGTCAAATGAAGTACAAATGAAAGTCCAAAATTAACTCAACAGAACTTCTACAATGTCATCAAGCACATGTTTTTTGCATGCTTACATTTTGCAGTCACTTTTGTGTTTTTAATGTGTATTTCAGTGTAAACTGTATTTCATATGAATAAGAAAGCGTTTAAGAGTTTTGGCTGACCTTAGATCAGGATACATTCAACATTTTCAGCTGCATTTTGCTATCCTTACTGTCTATACCCAAAAGCATGACAATAAAAATACGAAACCAGTTTTTTTCAAACATATTATGAACTCACATTCCAAGACAGAAGTACACACTTCGAAGTGCCTTGAAAGCCAGTATTTTACTAGAAAATGGTTAGTTTTTAAGCGTTAATGTTTAGCTTTGTATGTTTGCTGTATGTTTCATGTCTAGATAACGTCAGTGTTGTGAGTTTGATACACTTTTTGTATTAAATACTACCTGCACAGTTAATAATATTGTGTGTATCATTTTGAATTGCACAACTTAATTTTATACAACTTAATTTAAAAAAATACAATAAATGTAATGAAACGTACTTGCATATGCATGTAACATGATTTGTCAACGTTAAATGCAAAATCAATTTAATCAGTTTATTGCAAGTGGCAAATTGAAAATGGAGTGCTCTGATTACATTAGCATCTACATCAATATTCCTCTGTTGGAAACTTTTTCCAGTGAAGACCAGGAGACTTGGATTCTCTTTAGCAGTAGTCTTTATTGTAGATGACAAACACGAGTCTACACGTCAGAGCGTACTGCTTGGGCACTGCAGTCATCAAGTCTAACTTAAAGTTAACATACATTACATTTATTGAGGGTTAGTCCCTTCAAATGGAAAACAAAGCACTCAGGTAACACAAAGCAGAGAAAAGCAATCACCCCATACCCTGAAGTCCCACCAACTGTTGATCCAATCAGTATAACAGACACAGACGTTTTCACACCTTAGTCCCATTCATTGTTTTAGGGCTTTGATTGGATCCTGAGCAAATGGTCAACAGTTCCCAGGAAGAGGCACCAAAAGGTTTTTTAGATTAGATTCAACTTTATTGTCATTACACATGTACAAGTACAGGGCAACGAAATGCAGTTTAGGTCTAACCAGAAGTGCAATGAGCAGTAAAGTGCAGGATATAGGTTATGTTATTTACAGGTTATTTACAGATATGATGTACTATGGGCATAATGTACAGATGGATATAAACAGAAATGTACAAAAGGGTAGTGCAATGTAGTAACAGTGCAGTAAATTATGTTATAACAATAGTCAGTACAAAGTACTGGGCTGCAAATTGTGCAGTGCAAATAAATGTGTTGACAAAGAATTGTGCGGTAAATGTGTAGATATGATAATCTGGAGTGCAGTCGAATGTGTAGACAGTCCAGCAGTGCATTGATGGTCCTCTGGCTGCTGGTTCTGGTCCGCAGGCTCCTGAAGCGCCCGTGGGAAGGCAGGGGAGAGAACAGTCTGTGGGCGGTAGTGTTCAGTAGTGCATTGATGGTCCTGTAAAGTAAATAGCAGAGAGTAACAGTTATTAATGTAATTAAT